>VYYJ01001424.1:0-31102 GCA_021029165.1 Cyphoderus albinus | reverse complement strand
TAGTACATAGTCAATAGTCATAGATCTTGCAAGAATTTTCGTCGAGCAAGACATAAATTTGTTAAACATTTGTAGCGCGATTAGATAAAAGCGTTGTTTATAAAGTTGTAGCGAATCTCGAAAAACCATCTCACAGTAAACTGGTCAAATAATCGAAATGCTAGTAAAAGTCCAACATTTATCCAACATTTCCAAGTAACTTTAGGAGTTTTGATAATTTTGTCACACTCACGGCACGAGCATTAGTTCATTAATTAATGTCATTGTCATGATTAACAAAGACAAGAAGTGAATCAGCTCACCCACGAGACATCTTTCACATCTTCGACATCTTCTCTGTAGGTAGTGCTGAAAAACAAATGTAAACATATTCAGAGAATTTGCTACTTTTTGTTGTGGTTCCTGCTGACTTCTGATAAATCTAATTACTTCCTGAATGATGGGTCACAAAGTCACAAACGCCATGTCCATAGTCTATGTAGACACTGACACTGTATTATATTAAGATTAAAAAAGTGGTAAAAAATTATTTTAGATTCTGCTTGCTTAAATTAAGTACGTTGTGTCCATTTATTTTCATGAAATTACCTATTTTGTTTATGAGACATTTACATCTTGAATCTCGATAATTTTTCGTAGGAAGGGAAGTGAAGTGTTCTGATTAATTCCTCACACAATGAAAATGAAAGCAAATTAGTTATTTGCTGTTGTCTGTCTTGTCGTGTCACACTGATGACATTTTGTTTACAGGACCAGTCACGTGATTTACTAGTTTTCCTGAGTAATTTGCCAATTTATTTTTATATTTATTTGTCAGTTATTATGGGAGGAACAAAAGATAAGAGTAGGCTGTGTCTTAATTTACACAAGAAAAGAAGATGAAGAAACAGAGTTGAGGCGCAACACAAAGAAAATTCCGGTTGCATGTAATGTCTATATATAAAATATAGTTATAAATAAATATTCGCCTGACTAGGAAATAACACGCCATCAATTACCGAAGTAAGCTTAATGTGTTCAAAGTAAGTATTTACGACAAAGTGCAACTTGATATTCGTAGTAAAAGTCAATTTTATGAATTTTTGACCTGAACAGTGTCCAGTAAGTATGCATTTCATACGGAACTAACTGAGTGCGAATGAATATATTAAAATTATGTTATCAAGAAAGATTTTATTGTCATCATCAACTTATTATTGATTTACTGATTTATGATCTAATCTGATCAGTGAAGTGATTGATCGATCGATCACTAATAATAATAATGAAATGAATAATAATTATTTTTGGAAGCGGATGTTGTGTACTAAACATGTATTCTGTAAGTGAACGTTCCGCAGAAAACAAGCAATTTGATTCGCATAAATAAACAAAGCAGAGGATGAGGCAATACGGAATGGAAATGGAGGGGTTGGATGGATATTGGATATCTGACGACCTATTATTAACTCGCGTCGCGTGGGATGTAGAGGAGGATACCTCATTATCTTATTAAAATTGTCTTTTTTTTCTTTTTCATCTCTCTATTTCTACCTTGTATTAAAAATAGCATAAGATGAGCGAAGCCACTGCGTCTCATCTACCATTGACCTTTATACTCGAGCATTTATTGTCTTGTGGGATAACGTTGCGTTTCGTGTCCACGCAGAAGAGAAAATCGTGGTAATTGTTATAAAAAATAATGTTGGAATATTAGTGGAGGCTTAAGGAATAATGGAATACAATAAGACAGCAAATGTCAACTGCAGTCACACCTTGATCTTCATTGCACCACCACCATCAGCGTAACCGCCATCTTTGTAGCATTGATATTGAACATGGAAATA
This sequence comes from Cyphoderus albinus, assembly GCA_021029165.1. Taxonomy (NCBI): domain Eukaryota; kingdom Metazoa; phylum Arthropoda; class Collembola; order Entomobryomorpha; family Paronellidae; genus Cyphoderus; species Cyphoderus albinus. The sequence goes on along the minus strand of VYYJ01001424.1, from coordinate 29,276 downwards.
AGGGATCACGTTTGTGACCGCAATGCAATAAGCTCTGTGTATAATAAAGTTAATTTACAAATTTCAACAATCCTGAGTATGTACAACACTGACAACAACATCATAAATTCATGAATTCTGCAGATTGCAGTTAGTAAACTGGTTTATCATAGCGTCAGCGTTTACAGGCGTTTAAAATATTATCTCATCTCAGCATGCATTAAACACCATCCATGAGGAATTGAATGCAATGGCAGAACTAGATTAACGCTCATGTAAATACAAACATTTAAAATGTCTATGCGTGGTGCACGGAGGATGGAAGTGTGTCGAAGTGCGTCGTTGTTTGTTGATAGTACACGTTTTAGAGTCACAACAATGAAAAGAAATAAAACGTTATTTACTAACATGGTTGGCGTTTAAAATTTTATGGAATTAGCCTAAATTCGCATTCTAGTTTATTAAATCACGAAAAAGCATGATTTGATGGCAATGTGCAAACTTTTAGTAGCTACTTGTGTATTTCATTTTAACTATTCATATTTCTCAGACTTTATAGACTCTCTGACCTGTGCAACCCAGCATCAAACGTTCGACTGGCGTGTGCATTATGTATTTTAGCATCAGTTGCTCATGTTTAGTTTAACTTAGGGTGAGTTAATGCAGGAGAGCGATAAAGAAGGCAAAGGCAGGTACTTTCGTAAAATTAACCTGTGCACGGTTAGTGTTACACCGCTCTACATAAGAAAAAGTTAGTCTTCATTTTTATTTGACTTGCCACCTTGCCAGCGTTGCCAGTAAAGCCTGCAGCAGCGCTATAATATAGTTATAAAAGCAATCATAACATTAACAATGAAAATGAATCTGTAGTGGCATCGGCTTCATCAGTGTGTCTCCGACTTGCTGGTTATAAGGAGAATAATATATAATGTGTTGCTGATTTCGCTGTCTCTTTTAGTTGGTATTATTAAACCAATGAATTTACATTTTCATTGGCAGTGATCTGGAGGAGCTGCCGCCGTTGAAGGAAGGGGTACATTATTGTTATTGTGTTGTTTGTTGCATATACATGTGTACCTGACTGAACCTTGTTGTCACATTCTGCAGTGATTTCAGAGAAGAATCAGATCAGAATCAGAAGTGCTTCACTTTGTTGCTCTGAGCTCACTTGAAGCTCATGGCTCATTCGTAGATTATTTTACGAGGAGAGTGGGAGAGGCAGGAATTGCAAATTCTAAGAAGACAAGTAGGATCTCTCACGGCTTTTTGACGAAAAGCCGGCAAAGCGCCTACTTACCGTTTGATTAATTAGTGATATCCGTGATATCCGCATGAAAAGGATTTAAAGGTGCTATCATCAAGTAAATGATGGAACAATTGCGAGAATGCAAGCTGGAGATTCACAATTAACTTGTTATCAACCCCAAATTATTAACACGAGAACCAGAAATGCATATTTGCTTGGCTGGTTTAAAAAGTTATTCTCAACTCTTGTTTCAATTTTTTCAGTTTGTTACTGTTGTTTGTTGTGCTCTGATTCTCTACTTATCTTTTTAAGTAACGTTCCCGTTAACGTTGTTAGTTCAACAAATGGTTTCTGGTACATCAAAAGCAAAACAAATGCAGAGCTAGTGAATTTTTTATTCCCGTCCTTGGCGTTTTAATGTGATTCATATCATTCAGTGTCCACATACATAACACAAGCAACCGTAAGGTTCATGACAAGTGCTTCAGAATTAGCAGAAGAAGGCTGTGAAAATGTGCGAGAGAGTGGTACGTATACAATTCAATGCGCAATCTATATGAACTCTGTATTATCATTTTCATTCATCGTCTCTTTACATTACTTTAATGGAGCATGCAATTTATAATAACTGACAGAATCGATATTCTTCATTGTGGAGATTTTCATGTATTGAAACCTGTTAAGTTTTCTCATCAAATCAAATCAAAATTATCATTATGAGAAAACCGATTGATATTCCTGGGAAGGATTCCCAAAATCCCCCTTTGTTCTCAATCATCTGTCGCGAGTTTATTGAAATTATAATTATTATTTAAAATATTTATCTTATATATTTGCTTTGTGATTAACAAATTAAAGTTATGCAATGCAAATCAGTTATGCATACATACCTGCAAGAATCTAGATGATGCATGAATTTTAATTTTCGCATGGAATTTCATCAGCGAGGCCCGTTTCATCAAGATTATGGCACATTATTCAGCAAGTGCAACTCGTTTGACATAATGAAGTTTATTATTTTTGTGACCATAAATCATCAAGCCAAGCTCAATTTTTATGCGACGCGTCGACTATGTTGCTTTAAAATAGGAATTTAGTATGAATTTATTTTTAGCATTTTTTGAGAATGAAAATAAATGTTCGCTTTATCGGTTTTTGTTCACGCACAGGGTGTCCATTATGCCACCAAGGTTTACGTAACCCCGTGCGATCCATTCGCGGAACACAGGAGACTCTTCAAAAGGAGTATCCTGAGTCCACTAGATCCAGAAATTGCGGTAAGAAACAAAGATTTACTGGACTCACTGCCCTAGTTTTATTCAACTTCTTTGTGCCCCATGAATAATCAAGCCTCTTTCCTATCTACTATCTGATAATATATAAATAACTGAGTAATTGAATAAAAAATCCAGTTTCCATTCCGTGGATGTTGGAAGTGAATTAATTGTTGCTTGAAGTAACACATGCTTTAATAGGCTCACCTTAAATTAAAACTAGTTTTTATAGAAGAAATAAAATTGTTTGCAATATTGTAATGCTTGAAATGGAAAATATGGAGTGGAAACATTTAAGTGAATAAAGATAAGCAAAGCACAAGAGCAATAAAAATTAAATGTAAATTATTTCATTGCAGCTGCTAAACGACACATTAGACCTTGTCGAAATGACTGAATTAGGATTGGAGATGGCTGGAGGGGTGGCTGGAGAAATGGGAGAAATGGGAATCGATAGGCTCTATCCTGCTGTCATTGAATGCTTTGCAGTAATACTTTTGGGGTAAGTTGACAACATGCCAGCAAGACTCATTAAAATATACCAGTATATTTCTATGTAATAATGTTTTTATTAAATTTAGCACGCTTCAAATATTAAAAGTTTTACATTTTCTTTTTGTAGGTACATAGCCGGAAAATCGGGCATTATAACGCAAAGTGAAACAAAGGGATTAAATGCTTTCATTGGCACATTTTCTTTACCAGCTTTAATATTTTTATCATTAGCACAACTTGATTTAAGGTAAGCAAATAAAATCATTAAATTACTAATTAATTGCACATAATCAAGTTAGCTGGAAAATCCAAACAAAAGTATCTATAAATAAACATGATTAATGAGTACGAAGATTTTGGTGAACTAATCAATCATTCATAAGTTTCATCTGAATCATACTAATTGTACCTAAGCCATATTGAACCATTCATAATTATTAATATCGTGCTGAAATACATCATTTTTATTATCATTTTTTAAGAACCGTGAACTGGTGGTTTCTGCTTGCCGTATGTCTGGCAAAAAGCGTTGTCTTCTTCGCCGTCATCATCATTTCCTTTCTTGTCAGTAAACCTGCACAGCCAGATAAAGCTGGATTGTTCGCAATATTCTGCACACAATCCAATGACTTTGCCCTAGGATTTCCTATAAGTATGATCCGCCACAATTTACAGTGAATCAATATTTTGGTTTGGGTATTTAATTCTGAAAAAATCTGATGAATTATTTATTAACTCCATAGTTCAAGCACTTTATCAGAAAAGTCACCCGGAGTACGCCAAATATTTATATCTTGTGGCACCAGTGAACTTGATAGTTTTGAACCCGATTGCATTTATCATGATGGAAATATCCAAACAGAAGAATATGGAAGCAGAGCAAATGCAAAACAGGGGCGTTAAAGGATTCAACTACGAGCGGCCCGGCTTCAGCACGTTAGTGTCTAGATGTTTTTGCAATACTTTCTTCGCAAGATTTTTTCCAATTTTGACGTGGTTTTTGTTTGACTTTCATGTTCCTAATCCTACTTGTTCCGCATCAGCGTGATGAAGCGAGTAATGAAAGGAGTGCTGCTCAATCCTGTCATAGGTAAGACTTCTGGTTACTAAATTGCATTAAATTGATTGCAAATCTTACAAGTTTCTTGTTTCTGGTTATATAGTTATGACTGCTTTGGGAATCTGTGGGAATCTGGTTTTCAGTCACTGTGTACCAACGACGCTACGCGGGGTGCTCGATGTACGTTATGATTATGGTTGCTTTCAATGATGCGGTCACCTTTAAATTTTGTTGTTTAAAATTGGTAGTAATTAAGACGCTTTAATTTTTAAAATAATGTGTAGCTGTTAGGCTCTGCCTTTTCTGCGTCTTCGCTGTTTTCTCTGGGACTTACAATGGTGGGAAGTTCTGCCAGTCTGAAAGGATCTGGAGTGGTGATTCCGGGGATTTTAATAGCGACCAAATTGTAAATTTCTACATTTTATTGTGTGAACTGATTGTCCAATTAAGTAGACTTAACTAGTAAAACACGATTTACCCTTCGTTTTCACAGGTTGGTTCTGCCTGTTGTGATGCGAGAATTCGTGAGTTCAATTTTATTTTAGTTTGCTCATACATAGATATCACGTCCATCTCCTTTATTCCAGTTTTCGTTGAATTTTTATTTCTCAATCTTAAATATAGGTCACATTGGTCAACGCAGGTGGAAATCCAAATGATACAATGTCATTGAGCAACTATGGCTTTCTTTATGGAACCTTCCCCGTCGCTCCGGGAGTGTTTGTGTACGCAAATCATTACGATGTGGCTGTTCAACTTGTACGTAACATTAATCTGTTAATCAACGCAATGAATCTTGTATTCTGTACCAATATTAGTTCATACAATGTTTCTTTTTAGATGGCTTCAGCCATGGTAGCCTGTACCATTCTCTCTGCACCTCTAATGTTTGTTTCAGCAAAAATGATAACTCTAACAAAACTCAACCCAGGAGATTACGTGAGCGATCTAGACACGTTCCTTCTCAATATGAGTATCATTGGATTGATTGCTGCGGTAACTTTTTTATTCAATAGAGGCACTCAAAATTTGTTATGAACGGACATGGGGGGACATGTAGTTAATTATTTAAACGATGACAATTGTTCACATTTTTTTCAGATTTGGGTTATAGTCGTTTTCCTGCTAAGTCGGAAATGGAGAAAGGTTCCTCACTGCATCACACTATGTCTAGCAATATCTCAGGGAATTGCTTGCTTTGGGGCTATTTTATGGTCATGGATCGGTATTGCTGATGGAATCCGTTGGAAATTGTATCTTCAGTTTGGGGTGTTTGCTTTCGGAGTTCTTAGCTCTCGAATCTGGACCGCAATCTTAGCATCTAGTCTGGTATTCTTACGTTGCCGCAGCCTTTGTTTTGTATTGCGGCTGAGACCCTACATGGGACTCGTAGGATGGGGGTAAGTTGAGATGCAACATGGGAGCTACATATTAAAATTTTACCAGATAAAGACCACTGTAATTTATTCCCAATTCCTTTTGCACCTTTCTTAAAAACAGGATTCCAGGCGTTTTGATCACAGTTCTTATGCTGGCCGTAAGGAGAGAGACATTGGACCAAAAACAAGATCCAAATTTTCAATACGGAGAAACTCAAGCATTAGTTGCCGTAATGGTTCTAGTTATAAGCTTTATAGGTTTGTGCAAAATTTTTAATATCAAATTGAGCCTGAGAATTAATGCTAAATATGATATTCGATAAATATTCATTCGTTGATGTGATGTGTCCATTGCAGTGACAGTTGGTTGTTTGGTTATGCAACAACGATATGAAAGGCAGTACGGGCAGTACAATACTGTGCCGTCAAATACTCATGGAAGTGACGAAGAGTTTGTGCAACCCATTTTGATTGACGGGAGTCGATCGTCTGGGATAGCATCACAGGCATCGGACACAACGCCAACGCCACGACTTCGCGCTCACTCCAGAGGTCACTGCACTTCCATTGTTTGCACAGGTCGAGTACCAAATCAGGAGAGTCACATTAGCATTAGTGAGGATGGACTGGAGGCTGCAGGTGGGGCAGTACCTGGACCAAGCAAACCAAAAACGTGCATGTCGGAGATTGAAGATCTTAGATACAGTGACTACGAAGATGGTGATGACGAAAGTCTGTTCAGCTATAATGATGACTTGTGTACACCGGGAAAACAGTCGTGCAGTTTGGAGCAGAGAAAGAAATGTACTGCACTACTGGAGAAGTACAGATCTCGTAGTCAGTTAACAGAACCAGAAGAAATTGGAATCGTACGAGATCGAGACGATGAATTCCAAATGCTGAGACATATCATTTTATTACTACTCTTGTGTGGCTCCATGTTTGTTGTAAGTCATTATTTAACAGTTTTATTAGCTCACACAGTCGAATTGAAATTCAAAAGAAGCTAGAGGCAATTCTTCATTATTTATTTATTTATTTAATCGTTTATTCACAGGGTATTGCCCTCTGCCTTTGGACACTTATCATGGAAGACGTGACGGGAATTTATGTGGAGTTAGTATTTTTAGATGCGGCTTTAAATTTTGGTCAAGGATTTTTCACTTTCATGCTCTTCGGGCTGAATACGAAGACGATGATAATGCCACTTCAGAAATGGTTTGTTTGCTTTTTAATTTATTCGAGTGCACTTATTCCATATATTTACTTCGTGTGTGGTCGTCTAAGGAAAATTTTCACAAAACATTTTCTAAATTATCCTAGGTGGAGGCGACTTGTCTACGGTGAAGGCAGTCTGAAACTTCCAGCGTGGGACGAAATACCTAACGAGACGAAACAAATCTGCGAGCAATTCTTAACTTACCATATTGACAAATGTATTCAAGATATCGTACGAGACAGAAGGTAAATAATCCTCAACAAATTGCTGATGTCTCATTGAAGTATGTTGTAAAACTATCCTTGCTTAACACATTTAATTTCCAGATGGAGGATGGAATCGTACTTGGCCGTATTTTGTGGAAATGAGCTCTGCGATTGGCTTCAGATCGTGGGTTTGGCAAAAGGGAGAGCGGAAGCAACTAAATACGGTAGACATCTTTTGACAGGTCGTGTGATCCGTCATATCAAAAATCTACACCATTTTCATGATCAATCTTTCTTCTATACGTTTACTCCGCTTGACTAGGCTTGTATATTTTAATAATTATCAATCCGAACAAACTAATATTATTATGGTCCTGCGTTCTACCGTAATATTATAAATGTATGTAGATTATTTTTTGTTGACATTTGTTCGTTTACTCGTTTGTCTGCACAGGAAAAATATTTTCTCTGTATTTTCCCATTACAATGTTATGTAAATAACGTATCGACTTTGTTTTACCGTTCGTTTACCATTTCATTCAGTTAACAACTGAGCAACAGAAATGCATTTTACAGTTATTAATTATTGTATTAGTATTGTATAGCACAGAGCCAGATCAAGACTGTTCAATAGCATCTGCTGATATTTATAAACCCGTGTCCATATTCAATCATCTAGGTAATGTATATTTTTAAATGTCTCAGTTCAGTTGCTTGCTTTAAAGTTTTGAAAATGGAGAATCTTTTTCATGTGTAATCTCGAGAGAGGCTAAAAAATCTTTAAATACATAAAAGTTAATTATTTCTGTTTAATATTTAATTATTAAAGTAATGTAATATTGTGTACACATTATAGATATCTATAGTACATTTGAGAAAATTATAAAGCTTAAGTGGTACCTATTCATTTTATTTAGTCCTAGACTTAAATGACTATAGTTCTTCTATGGAAAGGATCTCGTAGTTCTAAGCATAAATAAATCAATATAAAACCTGATTTATCAGAACTTTTAACAGAATATTATATAAATTAAAGTATCGTTATGTGAAAATATAAAAATGCAACTTAGGCAGTGCGATTTGTTTGTATGATTGATTTGAGATGTGACGCAATGCGGGCTATTTGTCTATAAAACACACAAATCAGGCTTGTTCGATTGCTGTTATGCTGCGTTGTATTGTGTAAGTGTTAAAAAATTAAGTGATAATAATTTACCTGAATGAAATAAAGTCATTTGAATTTAAAAATCATAAGTACTTATCCATTTATTTTCAATTTTCAAATTTCATGTTTAAAGAGGTAACACTGTGTTGTTGGAAAGTTCTCCATTTTGTTGAGCACCCACCAAGACTTTGGCTTTAGACTTATATTTGTCCGATTTGCCAGCTGTATACAAGCGCCGGTTTAACTCCGGTGTTGTTATCTCCGACAGTTGAAGTCGGATTAACGTAGTATTTTGAGAGGGAGGTCGGCCATCCGTTTCCTCTCCATCATCTTCCTGATTGTCGGGTGACGGTGATGGAGGAATACTTGGCAGTAGAAGCCAAGTTATCAGCATGAAAGGAATTCCCATTGCTGGAACATGGCACTGTACATAATGCATGAGGTTAAATGGAATCTAAGATTATCCGCTGAACCCCAATGGCGACCGACAACTGCCGGCGATGCATTCGGAGCATGTCAACTCCCGGCGAAGGCAACTCGAGGCATGTATTCAATCGGGCTAGGAAATATCATGGCAAAGGACAAGCGTCAATTGAAGGCATGCAATTTTAGCAAATACATTTTGTGAAATATCGTGTTAAACTGATGTACAATTTTAATTATTGGCTGTCAATACTATTATTATCTATCGTATTTATTATGAATTATTTTAAAATAATTCTTATACATATATATAAAAGAGAGTTAAGTGACTGTTAGTTTAAATCTGCTCATTCATATTGGCTGTATACTAAGAAAACAACAGGGCACACTCTATAAGACAACGCACATTTAAAATTGATTCTTAGGAGTTGGAAAAATTGGATAAGTGCACGAAACTCTTCTTTAATGTCAGAAAAGCATTAAAGTGGCCAAAATCTTATTAAAAATTTATTTGCATGACCCACGCATGACCCACCCAACGTATACAATCAGATGTATACGTTTTCAAACGAAATATCGAAGTTTCGGTTGTACTTTTCATACAATTTATCATGCCATGATATTTACTGTCACACACACTGCCGCACTGCTACCAGTTCATTCATACCGTGAATTATCCTATGCCGCCACAAAGCCGTTAATAACCATGTTACGAGTTGTCCTACGCGGGAGTTGACCGGCCGCCAATGGGTTGCCGGGAATAATCCAATTTCCGAATGTACAAAAATAAAATAAAACGTTCCAAATGCCATTTTTCCGATTTGAAATCAGTCAGACATTTTACTAATTGAAGACACTACGTGCCAAGATAATTTGGTAATTGGAAAGGTAAAGATGATTGACATCTTGACAAGCATGATCACTGTACTTACCTTAACCATTGCCGAGTAAAGTAAAGTGGTGAGAATCGATCCAACTAGAGACAGCAACCAACTGTGAATGTTGAAGACTAGGAAAAATCCCCCAAGAGCTGCTGAAGTGAGCAATGGGTTGAAAGCCCAGCTTCCGTTGTAGAGCAATTCGTATTCTCCTGGAGTAGTGAGGAAAGCTCCTTTATGAAATAAAAATAACATCCAAGAAACATGATATTGCATGATGATTTCTTTACGCACTGGACCACACATGCAGAATATAAACTTGACTTAAATTTTATTTTATAACGCATCCAACAATTTTGGTTTCGTGCGTACGTACATACCGAGAACAGTTCCAATAAATGCTCCGGTTATTGACTGTAGCGTCAAAATTGGAGAATAGAGAAACACAGCACCATAGATTACCAGACTCGTTGTTTCTCCCTTCGTGCCGAATATTTGACCCTGTGCTAAAATGACTCCGGAAAGAATTCCATCCCAGCTTAACTCTTTGTCTTTACTATCCATCATTATTGATGAACCGTGTGGCTTGGTTGATGGAGGTGTGGCCAAAGATGCATTTGCCGCTTCAATCAAGTGGATCATTTGACGGGTGGAATTGTTGCCAAAAATATTCATTGCATCTAGGGAACCTTTAGTATTGTTAAGAAAAATGGGTGATTCTGCTGCCCTCTTAATTTGCATGGTCTCCTCTGGATGGTACTTCGCAGCAATACCACTGAACATGTACAGCAAAATTATTACATGAAAAGGGGCGTTAATCATGGGAAATTGGTAATTTGAAGCTGCAAGGTCATTTAATCCTTTCCACACTATAGTCCTGTATGCAAATGAAATTATTGGAAGATAAAAATTAATGCAAAGTCGTTCATTATTTCCAAAACATTTCGGAGTCAAAATTCTCTAAAGCTTACGTTAAAATACCAATTACCACACAAACAATAATGATTTCCGGAAATGCAAGAATCACATCATCAGTGGCCAGTAACGTAATCACGATTCCAGTCAAAAAGTTGTTGAATGTAACCACACCGGTACGAACCACATCCAAAGGAACTCTCAAGAAAACCACCGCTGTTTCAATTCCAAACGCGAGAGTGACAAATGCTAGAAAAGCGACTTGTGGACAGCAAATCAACATTGTGATAAAAATTATTAGCCCGGAGAATGGATTTCCAGCAAGGGCCACGTTTCCAATTGATCGAAGTACCGATTCGATAAAGAATAGCGTAATATATTTTAGCCTAGAAGTGAATTTTTCACAGTCGTTAATTTTCATTCGGGTAAATTTAAAAAAAAGAAGCAATAAGCAATGATTGAAAAGCATCCGAGAATCACCTAGAAGATTTGCTGTAAGATGTGGTCCAAGCCGTGAACTCTGGTGCATGTCCAACAAAAAAGCGAAAAAACTTTCCCCAGTTGGGGCATTTGAAACACCTGCACATGCACCTGTGCTTGTGTCCATGTCTCTTTGTCTTCTTGGTGCTGTGATAAGACGATTCTGAAGAAGACGACGACCACGAACTAGTCGAAGTGACGCTGTCCTCCCTCTCTACAGTGGTCCGGACAGGTGCGCTCGTGCAACCCCTCGACTTAAATAAAATCAGATCTGCCTGTAATGTGCCATTTTCATATCATTTTCAAATCATATCAGGTTTTAAAAGTTTTATAGTTATTATAAGGTGACCTATCCAAATAATTATATTTTCCATAAGATTCTTTAATATTATTCAGATTTATTTTTATTTTTTCATGCTCATCCCCGCCCATTATTTGAGTTTTTGGCCACAATCTAGATACTGTAGTTTACCTGTGACAGGGTGCTTTGGTGGTGATGATGATGATAATGTTGATGATGAACTTCTTCAAATTCTGGGATCATGATTTTTATTATTGGAAAACGTCTGGCGACAAAAACAACCTTTATTTTTTTACTTCTTATCAAAGTATCGGATGGGTCTAAGTTTCGTTTTCTTTCATCAATTTTATTGTTTTCCGCCAAATTTATTATCTATCACATCAGACTACAGGGTGGTATTACAAATGTCTCAAGTGTTGATATTTTTTGTTCCAATCAAATCTAACTTCGAATCATTTCCATACTACATGACGAGTTTTTCCTTCAGCATTACAATAGTTGCACCAAAAGTGATACTCGACTCATCTTTAAAATGCTTTTATTATGTTGCATCCTAATAAAACTTTATTTTTAACTGACACATTCACAAACACCTCTGCTTCCACTCTAGCAATGTCTCCAAAACTCCAAGGCCATTTCGTTGTTATTGTCAAAGTTGTGTCGTTAATCTTCACTTTATCAAAAGACAAAACTCTTCGTCTTAATAATAATAATGATAATAATAATGAATGTTGAATATCAGAGCAAATAAGTTGTTTTCCTTAATCACAACATTCACATCTCACGTTCCTTGTCACACACAATTTTGTCTGTAGTTATTTATGTGCGTATGCAAATAATTTAAGTAGTTTATAGGGTTGAGCTGGAAAGTAACTCTAATTAGCAAGTTCAACGAGGATGCCAAACTAGAAATGCGACAGATTTGCATTTTTGGTCCAGAGACACAATAAAATAATGACTCAGGGTGGGAATGCAGTTTTGACACGTATGAAAAGCAAGTATCAATCAAGTAAATTTATTGGCCACACCACAAGTTGCCTATTTCATTTCTGGGTAATAAAACTTTCCACTTTTCTCAATGAGCAAAGAAGTTTCTGGAACGTATGCACGCTGATTTAGTATTTTTCAAAATGTTGGAGTAAAGAAAAAAGGAAAAAGATGAAAATTGTAGTCGTACGTAACTGTTGGTTGTGAACCATGAACCATATTGAAAATGGACTACGGAAACATGGCTGCCTTTCTTTTTGGTTAACTATCCAGGTATCAAAACCAAATAAAATCGAAGAAAGTAGCTTATTAATGACTGCATTTCATCCAAAAATGCTGACCTTCTTTTAACGGCTGCTGCTTTATTATTTAAGACAAAAAATGACAGCGGAATGGTGGTAATGTTTAGTAGTGTCACGCAATATCCTGTACACTCCAACTTGCCTTTGTTTCAAACGCTGAATTCCGGGCAGACAGAGACGGCCTGACACGAATGGGCATATTACATACAACGGACTGTCATGTAAAATGTTGTTGGCTCATTTGGATAATAGAGAGGTATTGGGGATTACAATTTCCAAAAAGTATCCAATATTGAGACACTTTGCAATTTCCAAAACGTGTGTTGATTGTTGATACGAGAAAGGGGCTGTCACTCGGTCCTTGCAACTTCATCATAAAATCATTAAACCACTTGAAAAAATGACTCGGAAGATTTATTACTAATTCAATTCCCAATTCTTGGCCTTGAATTGTAAGCATGCTCCACAATGTAAAAATAGTTCTTACCTGTTTTAAATTTGTACGCTATATTGATTACCTGTGTATTCCACTTTCTAATCGATCTGCTCCATGTTTTTGTCCTCGAATCAATCAAACGCATTCAAACAGTAATGAAATGATTGCTAATTATGGAATGGGAGGCAATGGTAAGATTGAAAGGCAATTGATATTTGTATAAAAATTATTTCTCCATCAATTCAACTGGTTTCCAGTATTTGGGTACTTCTTGCAGCATACTTTTATTCATACTCATACTTTAATGTTAAATATTGATTAAATTGCACATTAAATGTTATTTTTCCTATAATTTTATAATGTCTGATCTAAAGTAAATGAACAAAACAAACTTTTAATGCATAATAAAACTTAAAATTATCTTCTAACTTGGTAAAATGTTTTAAATTGGTTATTTTTAATCCTTAAAACGACTTTATAAACACCTACTTAACACTGGTGGTAAATTATTTATTAATACAAGAATACACATTATGCAGATGAAAATCAATTGGAAACTGTATAGTAAATATTTTATCATTATTAGTTAAATTAATCAATATCATAAAATTAATGTGTCTAGATTAGGGTGAAGTGTTCATGAAATATGTCTAAATATATCAAAGTGCATCTCATCATCACATTGCGATATATCACTTGCATTTATTTATTTTATATTTTAATATTAAATACATTTTTATACTGGATAATTTAATACATTTACAAACTAAATAGCTTGTTTATACCATCATATTTTGCGTCTTAGCCAAATTAACTAAAACTCCTTCGCTGTTCCGAGTGGGATAAGGACTTGTGCAACATGAATATTTAAGTAATGAAATTGAAGTTATTCTTAACACAGTACTCTTGTATTTTTAGTTTAAATGAGTTAATGACACTACTTAAATGCTTATAGTTTCTGAAGTTTAATATGTTCATTATTATTTCTTTCTGCAAGAAACCAAATACAGTCTACCTGCAATGTGTACAATTGGTTACTGGAATTTGGGTAATTTTAGACTTTCGGTTGGCAGTGATCAACTATCTACTTATCAAACGCAAATAAAATCACTCACTAACAATCTTAACACCTATTTGCAAATGGTATTCAAATCCTCCCATCGTTCTCCAGCTTTATTTTCTGAATTAATAATAAACCTTATGTTCTATATTTCCAGTCTGACCTAGCATCGCCTAACCAATTTACTCTTTTACTGATTTTCTGTTTCCACACACCCAAATCCTAAAGACTACTTTCCTTGTAGATTTTATCATCTTATTGATAGTAATAAGATATTCCTAGTGTACGGTACCATAATTGTGTATCATGTATGTATCTGAGAATCATTTTGAGGTGAACCATGCTAATAGTTGAATAAAATACATATACTTGTGATTGTAAAAAGTGATGTCAACCACTGTCTGGATTCTCTGATCATTTGTAAATATTTACTATCATTATTTTATTATTACACACTGACTATACGTTAATTATTTAACCATATCATTTCTTACTTATTTTTAGTGATACGACTCAATCTTTGATTTTAATAATAGAATAATCCACCTACCTACATTTTGCAAAAGTCTGAACCAGAGAAACAGTCCCTTTTATTAAAAGTCAATTTTAATGCTAGTACTATTTAGCAATTGGCTGCCGCTGCACAAGAGTTATAACAATCAATACTGAGATAGGATTCACTCTCAAATACTAATGCTGTGTGTATCAGTTTAGTCCAAGTCCACTGCCAATTATTTACCAAAATCTATACTAGATTTTCAGGCTCGCAACAGAAATAAGCACCATGGTTCAGTATTCAACAGAAGCTGTCTTCATTTTGTAGTATCTTTAATAATTAAATACACATTTATTATAATTTTAATTAATTATTTATTACTTGGTCAAGGATGACATGATGTGCATACTTATCGATATTGTATTGATTAGCCTACTAAAAAGTTATAACTTGTTGCAAATTGCTTTTTCTAACGACATCATAATACCTACTTAAACAAGACAAGTCAAAGATAAGTGAACAACTCTTACTGATATATTGGACCAGTGAAGTGCGCAAAGTGTACATACATGCTGCTTGTATAGACGCATTGGAAACAGACTGTTTCGTTATTACATCAATTCGTAGGTGTAAGTGTCATGTAGGATTCCATTTCCAACTACCTCTATAAATGAATGCCTCCACCACTGACCAACACAATTAATTTTACCTTTATGCGATACTTTTATTGTGTATATATTTGTAATTTTCAAGTCTAATATATGTCCGTAGTTCACTATCATGAGATGATACATTGACGTCAGCGAAGGGCAAGCGAGTGTCTGGCTGAAATGATGACTGATCATGTTCATTAATTACTAAAATGATTATCTTAAAGATTAAAAGTCAACCGATAGTCACAACACCAAGAAAGAGTCAAGAGAATACTTTGACTTCTCTTTTTTGCCGCTTTAGTGGACAAGAACTTCGTATCTCGTTTTATATTTTTCTTTCAAATTTTCTAAATTCCATCTTTTACATGAAATGATGTGGGTGTTTGGATTTAGTAGTGACAATTTATGTCCTCGTAAATTTCTCCTTTTATACACTTTGTGACGCGATGCTACCGCGACTGAAGTAAACTTTTATCTTTGTTACAGATGCGTATTATCTTTGTGACCAAAAAGATAGTCATTCATGAATACAAAGATTTGACTCAGGCAAAGCCAGAGCCCAATTCTTGCTGTCATTCAGTATCAATGCTGCCTTTGTCAATGGATAACTTTATCGAAAAGATTTATAGACAAAGTAAGAAATTATCCCAAAACAATGTCAAGGACGGTTGCAATTTAATTTGTTGCGTACTCCAACACTCGATAAAAATGGCTCGGTGGCACTGGCTCTGACTTTGACTGTGATATAAAAATGCATTTCACTCAAACGAAGTAAGTTGATTGAAACAATGTATAAATAAATGATTTTAGTAATAGATAAAGTTAAAATGCTAAAATGTTCACTTTATCTAATGACCACACTGGTCAGACTTGCCTTCGCAGCTTCTTGGTCCACTTTCCTATTATGAAGAAGACTGTTTCCATAATATCCCTCTCTCACAAATTGTCTGATGAATGAGTCATTAACATGCAAGAAAAGTGTTACATTTCATGTGTCGTATGTCCTTATTCATTCTCTAGTGACACGTGCAAACTCGCTCGCATGTGTCACAGAATCACAAAGTAAGAGAAACTTTGTAAGTATTTGTCAATTCTAATGCAAAACAAAGTACGGTTTATTGAGTAAGTAGAAAATTACGAATAAATATTGAATGGCAAAGTAAAAGCCGGCATCCCGTGCATTCCATTACCATCATTAATCATTGAGCTGATAAGTGCTCTAGTAGGTAGGAACTGTCTCCTTATAATTATAACACAGGCTGTCCTTACATCAGCTAGATGTTAAAGTTCAGTCCTTGTCATCTATCTTTCCTACAGAAAATTTATTCCCCCCTCTTCCTTTTTGAACACACTTCACTATTATTCACTTTGTCCTCACCCAGACTAAACAGGATTCATCAAAAGAAACTAAACTGAAGAAACATTTATTTACGTCTTTCTTCTGGGTGCATGCATGCAATAGAACAATGAATCCAAGTTTTGTAACGACGTTTTCTATTCTTTTATAATCTGTTACACATTCAATCATTTATTATTCATACCTCTTCCAATAGAATTAGAATTGAAAGAATTTGTGTTAGTACTGCTAACAAGAAAGAATCGATATTACATTTTTATGTAATGTATATTATGAATATAAATTGAATGCAATACGTTGAGTCGCATAATTTCTGCTTTATTTTGATCAAACACCAATTCATAGTCATAATATTCCTTTCATGCATACTATAATGTATCACAAACTATTTCAAAAAAAAGTCTTGAAATAGACCCGGACCTTCTTTGAAGAAGTCCTCGGTGGGCAGTCTTTCAA
Source organism: Cyphoderus albinus (assembly GCA_021029165.1). NCBI lineage: Eukaryota > Metazoa > Arthropoda > Collembola > Entomobryomorpha > Paronellidae > Cyphoderus > Cyphoderus albinus. The sequence continues at coordinate 12,509 of VYYJ01001424.1, read as the reverse complement.
TCTTTCCACAAGAATTTTTGTAATTTTTTTTTCTTTTTGTTTAAAATTCTCCATCATTATCATTATTATTTACTTATTGTATTGAAATGTTTTTAAATAATAAAGTCTTTCATGCTGAAAAATTGCATGGAATACAGTTTTTATTTATTTTATTTTATGACTGAGCTACTGGCATTTTTATTTAAAAACTATATACTGAGTTTTTTCTAATTTCCGGTCACGGGCAGCCACATTCCTCTACAATCATTTTAGGAAGATCCCTTTTGATAATGTTTAGATCCGGACCGAAGTAAATGAGAGACATTGGTGCAAATTTCGTTGGAGCACAGCATGGCGTTATCCCACTTAAATTAACCTGGCCTTCCGGTGTCCTCCGGTACTCTTCCAGAACATGCGTGTGATAATTAAGGAATGTGTCCGGTGTTCTGTGTGGTCCACCGCACGAACCTCTACAGTAATTAGCGTAATATCCTCTGGGTGCTATGATCCAATCGTCCCATTCTAAATCTTTGAAGCTGATGTAGAATCGCTGTTTACAGCAATGTTTCACTCGTGGACTACATTCCAGAGCGCGTCGTCTGCTCCTCTTGAAATTGGGCGCAGACTCCGTTTCCAAAACTAAAAACGGCATCTCTGTGAAATTGTCCACTTTTCTAGAAGTCTCTAAATGTGGCGAATTGTAGTAGTCATCCTCTTCCTCGACATCGCCGCTTCTGTTGTTCAGATTATCCTCAAAGTAACTATTCTGATTATGATGATAGGCTTTCCCGTTATTGTTATTTTTATTGAAAGGCTCAATGTCTTCCTTTCCCTCGTTGTTAATGTTATTCGAAATCACAGCACTCTCGGCTCTGCTGAAGATGATCGGTTGAATGCAGTAGCCACAGCCTGAACAGTCGACAAGAAGCGTGAGCTTGTCTCGATGGTTGTGGTGACGATTACTATTCGCATGTCGAATTCTGTGCCGGCTTTTCCCATACCATTTTTGAACAACGCTTGTGACATCAAGTTTTTGCCATCCCAAAGCGTCCAGCGAAATCGTACGTTTCACAACCAGCTCCAAATCCACATCCTACACACCCAAACAAAAACCCATGTTGCTCATTATCGAAACCTGTTTTTAGTACGGCAACAACCAGAGCGATGAAGACGATGTGTACACACTGACGCCAAAAGTCTGTCATCAAAATGCAATTTTCTTTACTGTAACTATAACATAACCACTTTACTCATTTCGTTAGCTGCCATATTAATGCAATAATATAATAATAACAACCGACGCGACGGACACAGATGCAGTTCTTTCGATTGTAATAATGTAATATAATTCTATTAGAGTTTACAATGAAATTGGTCGTAAAAAGGGCTGCTTCTGTATGCAGCAGCTTGAAAAGAAGAGCTGAAAAACCTTATTCTGTATGGGTAAAGACCAGTTTGCCAACTTAACTTCCTCAAAAGAAACTCACTCAGCATTTTAAATGTGGCACAATAGAACTAACTCAATAAAAAAGTCAAAAAGTCAAAAAGTTAGAGTGGGTAACACTGAAACATATTAAATTTGTTATCAATCAAATCGATCAGATCAATTTCACTCGTTTTCCTCTTCATCGTTAATTGAAGCCAGTAATTTTTAAATTAATTCATAACTTTTCATAGCTTTCAAGTAATTCATAATTAAGTAAAACAACATAAAACAAAAAACATTTTCACTACCTGAATATTAAGATGAACTGGCGATTGAAAGTTCTGGGTGGAAAAATTGCCATGAACTTGGAAGACATACAGGGTTATCCCTTTGGGAGCCAGGAGGTGCCCAAAGTGCCTGGGAAATAAAAGAACAAAAAATGACATGAATGAATATGAAGAGTGCATGAAATTGATAGGTAGGATTAGGATTGATAGGATTGATCCTGTAGGAACGCAAACTCGCGATCCCTGTACAAATACATGGGTACGGTACAGCGGAGAAAATCGAGCACGGGACCACGTACCACTTCGCAAATGACGCAATTATGAAATTATGAAACTTTAATTGATTATTCATGATTATTACAAGTTTTGTTATATTGTAACGCTAATCACTAATCAGAGTTACACATATATCGAAATAAAAATAAATGGAATAACGTACTGTAAAATCGTTTACACTACGTATCTCAATAATATTAATGAAATAAATTATAATAATCTTACCGTCCAATCGATGACCTGTAATCCAGTTTCACCCAGAGATGTGCCCTTTTTACCCGCACGCCGACTCCAAAAGCTTGACTGCCGGCATAGGAGAAAGTCAGAAGGTTGTGGCCATTTAACACTGGTCCTGTTAGATGTCAACAATACAGTTTTATGATTTATTGCAATCGATCTTATTTCTTCCTGTTTAAAAGGTTAACGGGTACACGGAGTGACTACAGAGATTCTCTCATCAGTTTGATCAGTTGTAAAACACGTGACAAGTTTTCCCTCTTTTTTTTCTCTCTCTCTCTTGGCGTCTTACTTTTAACTCAGCCTTAAAATTTTATTTTAGTATTCAATCCAAATTTAGACTCCATTTTATCTCCTCATCTGCTTCGATCAAAGGATAAATAAATCCATCAATTAGATTATTAGCAAATTAGCATGACTATCAGATTTTAATATGTATAATGTTTGACCCCAGCAAACTATTAAAATTATAGCAAGTATAATATTACATTATCTATGACATGCATTGTTTAAAAGGATTACATTCAAAAGTTCAAACTGGTCAAGTGGATACTTTGATGCACATTTTCTAAAGTGGAGAAGAGTTGGAAACGTGAATGCTTTGTAACCCCTACGGAGTGTAGGAAAAAGCTATTAGAGTTGGTGGATGGTGTGGTCGACGAGCAAAGACCCAAAAATTAATATGATTGACCAGCCCTATAGTCTAGACATTCATATACCTATCGAACGACAAGAAAAGAAGATGTTGCATTTTATTTAAGTACACATTCACCACTCACTCACGTTTCAAAAAGACGAACTGGTTTTTTTTTCAAAATCAGAATACAGGCCACCAGCAACATCAAGAGCATAAAGAGAGAAAAGTGACCCATCACATCACTATCACATTAGTTATGCATGCATGCATTAATTTTTTACCATTTCTCATACGTATGTATATTTTATATTTTATATTATGAAACTTGAGCGTTTCGTTGCTGCTGCTATTGTGTCCATTTAATTTCACGATCTCTCTTTTTCATGCGGACAATATTTAAAAAAAAAGAAATGAAACGACAATCATCGTAAAGGCCGAAGAAGAGCAAAGCAAAGTAAAAAGTAAGAAATAAAAATATAAAGTAAAAAAGTAACAGGCAACCGGCCGGTTATTGTAAGGAGATGGTTATCGTCTGACGGGCGTCGCTCGCTTCCACCAAACGATTCACTCGGTTTGTGTTTGAATTTTGAAGTCTATTAAATATAAATATCTTATCTACTATTTCACCCTCCATTGACTTTTTCTTCTTTCCTACAATAAAAAAATCATTCTCGTTGCAATGAATTGCAGGTGTCTTTAAATGTTCTAATTTGTGAATAATAAATTTTCAGGTGAATGTGGACACTTTACTTTGATTGTCTCTTTGTGATTGGCCACTTTGAAAGATTACAAGAAGTGAAAAGCGACTTTGTCCTACAGAAATAAGTCAAAATGGATTCCCGCTGGGAGCAGCTGTACACTATTAGTTATTAGCCTGCATGCAACTAATTCTCATTCACAAAACTGACAAAGGGTCGAGTTGAGTGGAACATTATCACAATCTTCTTAACTTAGTATCTGTACAAAAACAGAATCGTCGCCGCATTACTTAACATATCATTATGGTCACACGTTTTCGAGCCCGAGTCTGGTAGACTCATAGACTACGAGGCAAGATCAAGTAATATATTCGCCAGGTGCGAGAATATCCTAAAAGGACAAGAAAAGTACAATTTTTTTCTCAGAAAAGTGACAATATGCTAATTATACTAAAAGGAATGACTTTTTCAGCAGTTTCCTCTGGGTCTAGTTGACTCTGAGGTTTTTGTTGCAGAAAGATCAGGCAGACCGCTTGGCATGGCCGTGGCCGTTATGTTGACCTATCAGAAAAAGTGTAATTACTGCACACGCAGAACTAAAAATTACTCATTTGCATCTTTGTTTGCGTGCTGATGTGTGAATGCTGTATGTGCGGTTTGGTTAGTCGCTTACTCGTGTCGTGTCATGGTGCACATATGTATATAGTAAGCATGATGTAGCATGTCACGTTTTCCTTTTGCGTGGAAAGGTAAAATAATGTTTATGATATGTTACTATGTATGAATCATTAAGTGCACTTAAGAGGGCAGGCAAGAAAGAAACGAAAACACTGAACTGATTTTTTAATTGTTATTATATGCAATTTCCATCCCATCGTCCCTCCTTCACTCCTGGCCAGTCTCGCCTATGACGTGGCGTAATTCTTGCCCTGTTGCTTTACTTCCTATCGGAAAGCACCTTCCATTTTAAAGTGAGCAGAAAACGTAGCGACTATCATGTCTGATCACTGTCTGACTAAACTTTTCGTATTTGTTTCTACGGCTTGTTGAACAATGGTGCTCCAACAATAAGGAAGCAATTTTTTACGTTATAAACGCCTCGGGGTTTATAACGTAAGAGAAAGACATTTTCATTCTACAACTGAAACTGATTATGGAAAAGAAATGAGTATGAGGGAATGCGATCCAACATATTTTTATGTAAGCTCAAGACATTCACATTTTCAGCAGGTTATATTTTTTTCAATCAAATAATTTTTAAGGGATAATCTAATTTCACTCGAATAAAAATTCTCAGAATTATTTACCGCTCAGAAACTTAAAAAATTGATAAAAGAAAAAGTGCACACCCTCATTACATGCAATTTTCAAATTTGTCCAAATTTATTGCTGCGTATTAATATTTCAGAATTGGAATCGAAAAGTCGGCTTTGAGAAGCGAATGTAGACTAGATTTCATGATATTTAATCGTCCGAAATAAAAATAAATAGCAATGTAAAAGGTAGTCGGAAGAGGTAAAAGTTGTCCAAGTGGAAAAAGGAACATGCATCGTGCATGGAATGAGCCTAGCAGAAGAGTTAAGCAATCTAGCCTCTAATAAAATATTTATCTAATTAGCCCGAAGGAATTTATAGCATGGTGAAGGCATGTTTTCACGTTTCAATTCTTGAAGCACTTAAACCGTTTTGAGAAATAAAGTATAATTGCATATCACATCTATCATTAAAATTAACTCCGTTCTCCTCACTTTTTTGTGGTTTTGGATCGTGCGGTGTAGTAATAAAGGAAAGCGAAGTGGTTGTTTGTTGCAGGCCGAAGTGGCATTGCGGTGTGTGTGTGGTGTGTAGTAAACTGACTGCGGCAATAACAATAACATAGACCCGTCACCGTCACCACACTGCTACAGGTCGGACATTTAAAAATGCCCACTGGCTGCAATGCAAAGAGCTCAGGCTGAAATGAACGTAATCAACGCATTTACGTTTAAAAAGAAAAATTATCAGATAAAGGAACGAAGGAACACCTCCCATCATCCATAATAATGAGAACGAGATTACTCGAGATTACTTTATAGGTAATATGCATACCTACCTTTTATGTCGCCTTTTGACAACTAGCGTCGATGGAGTTTTCTGTCTGGTCTGCATAATGTGGTAATTTGATTGCAAAAATTGTGCAAATGCTAAATGCTCTAAGCAATCGCATGGATCTGAAGAATCTGAATTCATTTTTAATAAATAAGTACATGCAGCACATGCATGCATTCAAGTGGACAAATCATCATGAGTATTATTATGATTTGGAGTTTGAGAGTTATTGACTGCGATAAGTTCGAGGCTTAGATTAAGCTGCCGTATTAAATTAAAGCCGATCTAAAGAAACGACCAAAGACCAACCATGTGGTGACTTGGGGTGACTTTTGGCTGGCTCCTTGGCCACAGTGTGCAAGCAAATTTAAGATGCAATGCAGGTAGTACATACGCAACGCTTGTCGCCGTGATTGCGATAAAGATAAATATGACAATGAATGATACATAAGTGAGCAGAAAGCACGAGACGAATATTTTAAAAGAATGGTTCTAACTTTTAATAGCAGCGTTGTTCGGAGTCTTTCCATTATTGAGATCACACACACACAGTAGACGTTCGCGTTTTTTTCTCTAACCAAAATATTATATAGGTAATATTGATCTATTCGAGATTTGTTCTTCATGTAATCTTCAATAGGAAACATGTAGTTAAAAAAATAAAAGTTAGTCCCAAGCTCGAAGAGTAATAGACAAAAAGGATTCTATCAACTTGCTCAAGTTGTTGCATTTCAATTCAATATGAATTTTATGCAAATTATTCATTCGAGGTTTTACCTTTACTGATATATAAAATATACCAATACCAATAAACCTACAAAATATACCAATCCGATTTGTGCAAAATGTTTTATGCAAAGGCTCCTACAAGTTGTTGTGCTTTGGGTTTGATGCATGGGAATGCAAAAAAAAAACAAATAAAAATCTCGAAAGGATTTGACTGCATTACTATCACCATTATTATTACCATTACTGTACATGAATTCAAAAATTTGCATTGCATTCAATTCTTCCATCGAAGAATCGAAGAGTGGAATCAAACTCAGGTAATAAATTGAAACTTGTGATACGTTATGCTTTGTATGCAATAATAACTAATAACCCAATAAGGAGAAAAGTGAAGACAATACAAGAGTCAAGAGCGAGAGAGAGAGAGCGAGATAAAAGAGTCATCAATTTTTTTCTCTTCACTTTTATAGAAGACTTGCCTTTATCGGGGAAAGAAATGATTTCCGAAGTTTTCGCATAATTGGCCACGCCTGTCTCCTCGTCTACTACAATGGAGCTATTATTGGCATAACCATGGCTAGGAGGAACGTGACGCTCATTATGATAAGTGGTAGCAGCAGGAGTGCTCGTTGTGTCTGAAGATGATGACAATGATGATAAGGATGAAGAGGAGAAGGAGGACGACATCGACGAAGAAGAAATCGAGTCATGGTAGCTGTTGAGGTTCTCAGTTCGTCTCAAGGTTTCCAGAACGAGGTCTTTTGAGAAAAAAATAATGTGTATGTAGAAGGGTCCATGCACAATAATTTGATAAACCATGAACCTGCTATTACCTTTACATAAAAGTAAAATCTTAGACAAATCTCACCTTTTGAGATCTTATGAGCCATGTCCACATGTGGTTTTTCATTGAGACCAAGCCGCTGAAGAATTTGCACTTTGATGAACTCTGACATAATAATAAAATTAAAAACCAATAAGAGAAAAATATTCTGTACAATGTTATCACAACTCTTTGTCTTGCTACCGTCATGGGATTGTCGGATGCATTCATACCAGGTAAGATTTTTATGTTTGTTATGATATTTGTGTAGATTAGATAAAATGAGAACTATGAGAAGCATTCGCTAAAGTTGTTTTTATAAGTTACTGCTTTGGTCTGTTTTGACAAAATTGGTGAAAAATTAACTTCGTAAATTCGTAATAATGTATGAAAGTAGGAAATGTAGGAAAGTTTGTGATAAAATCTTTCAAACGAACAAAAAAGGCTAACGCATGAGACTAACCATGTAGGTTTAAAGAAGTGTGAAAGATGTGGTTATAATGGGAAAGTAAATTTTATGACATCGCATGCACACGAGAGATGACATACGAGGAGTAAAAAGTATCGGAAAAGTTGAGTTAATGTTTGAAGGATTATTGACACAGGACATTACGCAAAATTGTATATTGCATAAAGATGTAACGGTTAATGTTTTTATACTGCTTGTAACAATAATTATCAGGCAAATCACAGGTCATAATTAATAGTGTCTTCAACTTTCCTTGCTTTCTTTCCGGTATACATTAGTTTATTTATGGGAGTGGTGACTTGTCAGGATTTATGCGATCGAACCTGGAGAGAACTAACTGTTTATGCAAAAGTGTGAGAAATATGAAAAATAGTTGCAGAAGTTTCTGGTTGAATTCTAACGTGTATAGCATTTATTAAACCAAACCTAATCTTTGTTTGTAGTCAACAATGGAAGACAAGGACGTTGAAGGAAGAGGGCAAGGTCGAGATTCCTGAAGCATTGGGGAGGGTTGAAGGGTAACCGTGTCATGCAGTTGCCATATTACGACCCGTTCTTTCTCGCTAATGAGGCCGGCGTCAACCTTCTTGTAGCCCGATCGTCTTTCGTCACAACAAACAATGAACCCAACGGAAGCATCACAAAGCGTGACACTGACGACGTAATTTGCCCCTTAAATCCTCACTTCCAAGTGCTGACTCAAGTATTTAGCTCTTTCCAAAAATCAAGTATGAGAACACCTGCCCCGTCCAAGAAAATGAAACCAGATGTCGAAATAATTTATTTGGATTAGGCAAATGTCATTACATATGTCCACTGTCATGTAATACTTAGTGTTGAATATAATGAAAGCTGTAATCTGCTTGAGGAAACCAACTATGCTTTTTGAAATACTTTTGCTTGAATAAAAAAATCCAGAGTCAACACCTAAAAAGTCCAACATATAAGTACATAATATAAACTTACCACGACGAAGGGAATCCTCACTGTTAATTGAAGAAGAACTTGCCTTCGGGCCCCCGTCGCGGTGGTCGCCAGAACCGGCCAACGTAGCGTAGTGGGGACCCCGCTCATTGCTATTCACGTTTTTATTGCCATTGTTAATAACTGCTCCACTATTTGCACCATTCGCACCGGAAAAGTAATTATTACCACTACTGCTGCTACTAGCTTCCCCAAGCTGAACACCGCACCCGCTGCTGCCACCTCCAGCAGCCAGCAGCAGAATGCAAATCAGAGGGAAATAATAATAGAGTAATAAAAATGTCACTTTGTATAATATGTGACCATGGAACATTGTCTTTTGGTAAACCGTCAAGGTCGTCCTGATATATGGTCATGTGGTACGGGCAGAAGGCTCACTATAAATAATTATGTAACTGCGGCACCTTCATGAAGATTACCGTAACACAAATTGTAGAAGGTCTAACTGCGTTTCTTAACCTGATACATTTGACCCCAAATTGAACATTTTACTTACATTCAACTTTATGGCAAATGTCGAAAATATCAAATGTCACACTTTCCGGCTGCAGCGTTTTGTCTTTTTTCTTACTCATCTTCATCTCAAATGTCTTTGTTTTGTTTTCTTTACACGTGGCTCTGGCTATTTCATCTCAACTGACGTGCTTATCACTTGTGAGTTTGTGTAGAAATGACACGAAACAAGAATACGCAAGTTAAAGTAAGCAAGTGAGGTGTTCACGTTTACCATCGCCAGAGAGAAAGGTTGCACAACCACTTAACTGAAACTGACTCACTTCAGCTATCAGACTATCATCAGACACAGTGGAGCGTTTCATTCTTATACAGTCGGCAGAATGTGCCTCTTCTCTTCATTCGAGCAGGAGCGAGTAACCGCTGCTGTAGCTGCAAGCTAGCTGGTCCGCTGTATTCTTCTACCAATGCACTTTCTCCATTTTATTCTTCGAAGAAAATTATTTTGTCTTCCTTTGGCACAGGACCATGCCCTCGCGAAGAGAAAGACGAGTGAGAAAGATGTCTCGCTGAAGACGGCCTCCACTCTTCAATGATTATTAAATAAAAGTAGTCATTTTTCTCCTATTAAGAATCTCGTGTAACATACTTTAAATTAATTGTTCTTCAAACTTCATTTGCATATGAATAAATCTACGCATCGTATAAGAATTTACTAAAGGAGGCACTGTTAGTGTGAGAGTAACGTTTGACAAAGTGTATCAAATGCACCATTAAAAAGACTCGTCTGGCTGTTCAAACTAACGATGTTGCAGGTGCATTGCATATTTCTTACTTCTCAATGCGATGAGCTACAACGGTTCTAAGCACGCTGCTTGTGAGATCAAGTGTACACTTGCAAACGCAAAGAGAGCATATTTGCCACTGATAATCAGAAATGGGTCCTTCTTTAAACTCAAAAGTTTGACTTAGATTTAGCAATTTATTCCCTTCCGCTGAAAAGGCTTTCTTGTCACGAGGCGTAAGAATGGAGATGTGGTCAAGTGGTGCAATACTCGTTTTCTTTTCTTCGTTGTTGAAAATCTGTGACAGGTCTGTCTCTACAGATCACAGCGTGACATAGCACAAGTGTTTAGTTTGCGATGTTATTGAGGTCCTGTACAGTGATTTGCAGAAAACCAGAAGAATGGAACAAAGAGCAACAGCTGCAATAACAATTGAATGCATGAAGTGCAGGAAGCTCTACATTTTAGTCACTCCATTTAAACAGTTGACCACAGACATGGCAAGCATGGCCATAGCATAGCCCATCAATTCTCACAGAGTGTGCACAAGTAACAACAAACGACCATAAAACAATCAAATAAAATGTCTCTTGATGAATGGTGTTACTCCAATTATAGTTCATTTCATTGCAGATCCAATTTCAGATTACCACAACGGGTAACGCACTTCACACAAGAAGGAAAAGTCAATGACGTACACCAAGAGGTGCTGTCTGTTATGGCTGAGCTAACCTTTCATAAAAAGATTGGGCAGATTAATATGCTCGGTGAAGAAGAGAGCGACTGATTGACACACGAATTAAAAGAATGGAGTACAGCAAATCTGTGTTACAGTGTTAATGCTAATATTGTGACGAGTAGATGTCTAGGGTCATTTCAGTTAGGCTTCCTCCTTCAGTTGAACAGCACAGATGAATGAGTGATAATAATGATAATTAAGCACGTACAAGAAATTAAATGGCTAGTAACAGTAAGCACTTTTATTAATTAAGATAACGATAACACAGCGCAGTTCAGAGAGAACAGAGACTTGAACGAAATGGTTGTCGAGTCAAGTGGCTTTGCTCGCGTGCGTGCGAGCCTCTTTTATTACTTGCTCTTCTGAATTCGTCTTCTGGTTCTCGATGTCTAAGATGCTCTTGGCTGGCTGATAACTAGCCGAGTCTTTCTCATCGTCTGTCTAGCAGAAGAGCAAATTCCCTCATGTTTATATCAACATGATCGTTTGTCACGACTACTGCCACACCATGCTGTAAATGAAACTTCATCGTCTTCACCTACTGGGCTTCTTTGAGTGGCTGGCTACCGAGTTGATATTGATGACGGTCTTCGAAGATCTCTTCTTAAGAAAGAATTAAGTGGAGACGAGAATAGTTCATGTGCTTATTACAGTTTCTTTCCCATTTCTTCAAAACTCAGGATTGATGGGCTGTAATTGATGTAATGATTTAGTTGTAGGAAAAAGGCTAACGAAGAAAGGTGGTGATAATTATGACTTTGATAACGATTGGAAAAACTATTTTTCTTCTTCAATTACATGTACAGAATGTCTTCTCATTTTCCCAAGATTGTCCTTGTACTTGTAGGAATGTGACATTACACACAACCTATTTATTTGTGGGGGAATTATCTCTGGCTCATAATCAAAGTATAGTGATGACTAATGTTAAACAGGCGAAATAAAAAGGCATTTGCAACTACATACAATTTTATACCAATACAACATTGCACCTTGACATTTATGCTTGCTATAAAAAGTTGTTTTGAAAGGTCAAAAAATTCTCCAATTATAACTTTATTTTTCCAACTTTACCTTCCAATTTCAGTTCTTCTCTGAAGTAAACGGGAAGCCAAAGCGATTCATTCATTACAATAAGAGGAATTGGTGGGTGTGTGTGGGGGAGTCTGTAATTTGATATTAGTGAAAACCTCGCAAATAACTTTTAATTGGTAGCTTTATAATTACTCAGAAGAGAATGTCTTTTACAAATTGTTACACTTTGCTATTTTTAACGTATTACAGAGGTCGAAAGGTTCACCGTAATCACCTTTGTGGTTTATTAAAATCATAGGCCGGGTAGTTTGGTTCAACACTTACAACTAAATTTTTAGTCCAACAATTTGTCCAACTTTAAAGTTCACCGACGCAGATGAAAGGGCACATCTTTTGGAGAAAGGCATGTCACAAAACTTAACAAAAACTGTCCCACGCGCATTTGGAAATTGCACCGCGTAGGTTTGTATAATTTTCGGTTTTATTCGATGTGTGTTTGGATTGTCATGTAACTTTCTTGATCTGTTCTCTTCTTCAAGACTGTTTTTTGAGGTTTACGTATAGACAATCCTTCCTCTTTTTACTAGAATTCAATATACTAGATAGAGTATTATTGGCTCACTGACACCGTTTAATGAATAAGTAAAGAAGTGATTGACAGAGTAATTGAGCTACGCAAAGTTTAAATGACAGAGGCACGAACGACTTCCGGTGTTCTCTGAAGGAGAGTTTGCGTAAATTTCTCTGCTTCAGATTTACTCCTGGAATTATTGAATAATTCTAGGGTTAATTACAGTGCAAAAGGACAAAGCTGATAGGCAGTCTTACTTAGCCACTGCTTTTTCTCTTCACTTTCTTCCGACT
>VYYJ01001423.1:0-31117 GCA_021029165.1 Cyphoderus albinus | reverse complement strand
TTAAAAGGAAAAATGAGTAGGTTTTTCCGATCAATAGAATTTGCCTATGTAATTTTTGTTCTCTCTCAACATGGATAATAAGTAATAACGGATATTTACTGCGATTTCCGATTACAACTGTAGTAAATAACCACATCAATGATATTAATTATTTAATTCTGCCATTGTCAACAAACTAACATTATTGTGTAATGTTTTAAAATCTATACCTCGTATCATCAATCATTAAAGTAAACAATTTCCTTTTGAAGAGAGCTAATACATGAAAAGTAAACCTACGCATTTACTTAAATAAAAAAACTCCTTTTGAAATACATTGTGCGATTGTGACAGTTTGGTAGGTCGATAGATATCGATGTGATCACTTTCCAATGTGCAACACGTGCAATGTCACTGACATGACTAAGGTGGATACAATCTACAAACAAAACAACATTTCATTTCGGACCAGGAACTTAATTAAAAGAATCCACCTCCACCTTGATTGTTCAACATCAAAGCAATAGCCTAATATGTGCAACGCTAAAAACAAATTACTGGGTTTAAATAATCCGATGTCTGACCAACTAACCTATTTAAATATGATATTTTTCTAGTACAGATTTTAAGAGAATAAAGGTACATACATGTACTAGTACCTTTTTAGTACATCACAGAATTATATTACGTGATGACAATAATAAAAAGACAATTTTAAAGGCATCGCAAAGCATTTAGTTAGTTAGCATTTAAATTAAGTCATAAAAATACATTTAATTCCAGTTTTATTTAAATATCACTCTACCCCATGGCCCATACTTTAGAGGTTCAGCTTTGGAAGTTCAAGAAGCCTTGAACAAAGATTTCTAAATAATTAAAGGTTATTATTTTATAGGATTTGCAATTAGTGAGATTACAAATACAACAATTTAATTTTTGATGGAGAATTTTAATCAGTTTTATTGAAAAAGTATGAAGCTATGATATAATGGCTTACGTGAAGTCTATGACTGTGACTGCACTGAAATATTGGCTTGTTGCACGAGCTGAGCTCTGTCTGTAGCCATCGAACAAAGGGAGTGTGGCGCATTCCCTGTATAAAGTCAAAAATGTTATTTATTTATCCTTCCACAATTCGACAAAAGCCACGTAATGGATAATGAAATTAATTACTCAGCATAATAGACCATCACATACGACAATGAAGTAGTATCAAGTGTAGCAGGGATAAAGTAGATATTTAATGAATTTAGGAATTCTTTTTATTAAAAAACTAAAAGTTTCAGTAAACATTTTAAAGATAACCCTTTCTAATAAGCGAAGCGATACTCGAGTCATTTTTAGTTTTGTTTGATTAGATTATTATGATATGATATAATAATCGGACTTATCCGTAAGTTAAAGGTCGGCAATACAGGCAGTGAAATTTCCCGTGTTCAATGATAAATTGTCATTGTTGATTTGACATTTAAAAAAATATTGTGGACGAACAGAACCGGAAGTTTCCAGATACAGATATTCTACTCTACTCTGAAGCAGTTTCAGTTGCAAAGTTTTCTCGATTAGTTAATTGATTATCTACGAAGATGAATTGGTACGGTGGTAATATTGCTGAAGCCGTTCAACGGTCTAAGCAAGAAGGTGCTGTCTTTTTTGTCGCCATTTTCGGTAAGTAGATTAAATAAAATTCATACTATTTGTCATCGACGATTTGTTTTAATTGCAAAGGATAAAGAAAGTTCTGTTTAATATTTCAGGAGAAGATGAAGCATCAAAGAAACTGGAAGATGCTGTCAACAGCTCAGAAATAACATCTTTATTATCGTCCAGCAAATATGTGTGTATTAAACTTGGATCACAGTCACAGGAACATTTGCAATTTAAACAGATTTGTGAGTGTGCAAATATTAATATTAAATTAGCATATTAAATGACATTGGTGCCTTTGTTAATTCTGTGTTAAATTAGTAAACATTTATCTTGACATTTTCTTTCATGGTGGTCCACAGATTCGAATGCGGAATCTCCCTGCTTGTACTTCATCTCGTTAATGGGAGCGCCTGTTGAGATTGTCCACGGTGAGGGTGAAACCTCAATTGAACAGCTGCAAGAAAGATGTGAATCAGCGTGGTCCAAGCATTCCAAAGTTTTACAATGCCAGAAAACTCCTGCGCCACCACAGGCCCAGAAGACTGGATCGGGAGGTGCAGCTTCTTCAGTTCCGCAGTCATCCTCAGCCACTCCCGGTGGAAGTGCGAGGACGTCATCGTCAGCAGCAGCACAAGTAATTTCAGATGATGAAGATGTTGTCGACGGTAATCCTAGCCTGGAGCAGAAAATCGAACGCGCACGTCAATTAGCTGCTGCAAGAGCACAACTGAAGGTGGAGGAAGAAGCAGAGGTAACGCTATCGTCACTGTTCAGTCACATAAATGTCACTTAATAATTGATGTCGGCTACTGAAAATGTGTCATTTCTTGCAGGAGGTAAGACGACGTGAGAAGGAGCGTCGTGAAGCAGGCAAAGGAATGGCTGAGCTTAAAAGATGGCAGGAGGAGGAAGAGGGAAAACGACTGGTGGAAGAAAGAAAACGGGAAAAGCGCGAGGAACAAGCCCTCCGACAAAGGCTCCGCGAACAAATTGCTCAAGATCGTGCTGAGCGAAATAAGAGAACAAATGCGTCCATTGCTTACGATGGCGCAGAACCGGGCACTTCGTCAGGATCCGGAGCACCGAAACCTGGTTTCACGACAAGTACCCCAGTCAACTATGAAGGGAAAGCTAGACTTCAATTTAGATTACCTGATGGGTCATCACAAAGTCATACATTTGAACAAGATGCAACCCTGGGTCATGTTCGGCAATACCTCATTGAAGGACAACACATTAAATTTAGGTTGAGATTTAAAGGTTATTTTGTACATAATATGCCAAATTATGAATGTGTTTTAATAAAACGAATATATATATATTTTTTCAGTAATTTTGGTCTTTGCGTGGCTTTCCCAAGAAGAGAATTTACGAGTGCTGAGTACACCAGTACCTTGAAAGATTTGGGTCTTCTTCCATCGAGCGCACTCCTGGTCATTCCTGTGAGTCCTTTGTATCATTATCATTTACGTTGTCTTTTAGTAGAGTTCAGTACAACGATTAAATTTTCAGGCTGGAGGAAATGTTCTTGCTGCTGCTCGAGGTAACGGAGGCGTTGGAATCTGGGTCTGGATAACGACTTTGATTAGTTACCTGTTGTATCCTGTGACTTTTTTGTTTGGGATGGTGCAACAAGCCTTACCTTCTAGCGGCAGCGCTTCAGGTAGGCCATCAAGTAGTACACCGCCTAATCGTGGTGAAAATCGACTGGGAGGATCGGAGTCAGGGAATGCACGGCCTGGAAATGCTTCAAATGCTCGAGATGCAACAGGTACATCCGCATCTACATCCCCAGTTCCTTCAAGCGATGTGAGGAAGCGTAACGTTAAGCCGGATAGGTAAAGTAAATATTGAATTTGAAATATTTACTGAAATTTGAAATGGGGTAATACTAAATTTGAACTGCGGAACTCGTTCAGGTCCCCCGACGGGAACATTCACCGCCTTCGAAATCAAGAAACGGATTCCGATGACGAACAAGGGACGTGGAACGGAAATTCCACGCAGCAGAAGCCACGCTAACCAACCTAATCGATTAATGATTAATACACACTAACTCGTTTTTAGACTGAACGAATTACGAACGATAACGACAGAAATTGTAGTGTTTGAAACGCTTGTGCTGGATAACTAGAAGTTAGTTAGAGATCACTATTTTCGTACTAGTTTCTAGTTGGCTTGCAGATATTCCTATTTTCTGCACATTCAGTCCAACTTTTTAGTTTTGATCAATTAGTTCGTTTAATAGCACGTTGTTGGTACTGTGATAAATAACGTCAGACAGAGTAGAGTGGATTCTGTTGTTGTAGTTTAGAAATTAGTTAACTATCAAATTCAAATTGGCAGTGTATCCCGCACTACTCCACTCGATAATTACAATTTTTTCGTTTCTGTAAATAAACAATGCCCTTTTTCATGTAAATATTGGTGTTATTATACACCTGTACATACAAAATTCTCAATAAACGCTACATAGTTGTGTGCAGTGAAATGAAATTATTTTCTGGTAGAGAAAGAATAGAATAATGCACAAGTTTTAAGTTTAATTACAAAACGGTTTATTTATATACTTTTTTCAAACAGACATGTGGTACAGTTACAAATGACATCAATCAATACCTGTTCACAGAGGCTTTCATAATTATTAATGACTATAATTAATAATTATATTACAATTATAATTTGTAGAGCGTTTATGTCACATCTGTGTCATAAAACTACACTGCTCATTTTACAGAGGTAACAAGCGCTCTTGCCATTTGCTTCTTTTGACGATTTTGAAGCAATGGAAAATACATTTATTTTGGTAATCTTTATAAATCTAACTAGATACACATTCCTTCTTTAATTTCAATTTTAGTCTACGAGTAACTATTTCAACTTTTGTTACTCGTATGCTAAAGTTGTCGAAGTTTGTTAAATAATAAAAAGATTATACTTTAAACTATACAATCAAAGAGAAGTTTCAGATACTCACGTAAAAATATGAATAACGGTACGGATCTAAAAGTGTTTTTAGAGTTTTATTATTCCGACACACATTCCAATCTATAATCTACTTACAATAATGAAAGTGAAGTAATAAATACCTACATAACCGCAATAAAACTTTTGTCGACCACGAAGATAAGGAGAGTTGGTACAATATCCCATTCGGTTTCAATGCGTCCGTTTTAATATGCCATACTATTGTTTTGAAAATCGTTCTACAGTGACAGGTTTATGAGTTCAAAAGTTAATTTAGTTAATTAAGTAGTCTCAACTGTAATCTACAATAGGGTAGAAATTCATCTTTCTTTTTGTTGCAAAAATCTTTTACTTTTCACTTCGTAATGAATGGACCGATGTTTTTGGATTTCGTTATAAAATCGAATTGCTTTTAAAATCAATAGTTATTTCATACACAAACATGTTTAAAAGTTTCTGGTATAAACAGCAAGATCATGGAAATTAGTTTTTGTACATTTTACAAGAAAAGAATTTCTGAAAACCGAGAGGTTGGAGTGAACCAGTCTTCATTTGGTTTGCTAAAAAGTACAGTATTAGTACTTTGTTGTTGTGAACTTGAACGCTGAGAATCTGAGCATTTTTATAAGCAATTATCATTTTACTTCTTTCTTGACAATGGAGGACTTTATTTAACTATTCTCTAGTAGATTGAGAAGCTAGACCCTGGATTGTAATTTGTGCTTTTAACAGGGATTTTGGCTACATACAATAGGAATGTGAAAACTGGTTTACTGGCTATTAGATCGAAACAAAATACCGAAATGAAATGTTGTACCAAATCGACAAAAAAATCTACCTGTCCTTTGATAATTTCAACCTTTATCCATATTTATTTCCGTAATCATTCATTAGCTTGCACCTCTCTACCATATTTTGCCTCAAGTAAAACTGTTCAAACTATTTTGTGCGCCCCATCCATTATTTTTTACTGTAATCTGTAAACCACTTATGCGTACATGCAGAAGGAAATAGAAGAATGTTTCAATTTAGATTACTTAACTTTAATAAATGACATCTTTATATCACATGTACATGCACTCATTTTGTGAAAGGAAAGGCGAAGAGATTAGAAGAGACAGGTACACAGTCATCCACATTATCAAAAGAAAAATTGTACATAATAAGTTTTTTAACATGGTATCGATTTATTATTCCTATACAATTACCAAGCCGTAAAATTAAGATCGACTTATACAAATTAGAATTACACCGAATAGATCTATAATAACCTCAAACCCCTGGCTTTCATTTCCCTCTCGGGCACAACCAATTTTCCATTTCATACCAAAACTCTCTCCAAGAATTTGATTGATAGCAAGCCAAAGTTGCAAAAATTATCTCTGTATTGCAATTTGCATTATTTTTATTGGCTTGTTAAAATGTATTCAAATTCAAATGGTTGATGGTAATAGTCTTTACCAGATTTAAACTATATTCATCTACAATTCTACTTCATATGCTACAATTTCATTCAACTTTTCTGGTAATGGTTGGAGGGGGTTCATATTTTACACTGGCGTTATTTTTGATACAGTTGCAATATTACAAATCGCAATTAATTTTAAAAACGTAGTTAATATTTCAAATATTATATTTGTTATTCTTTTTGTACCTCTTAAAATATCATACTTATTACATAAGATAATACATGACAAGATAAAATATTCGTTCACGCTGTCTACAATTTCGAATTTCATGTCGATTCTATAATACAATGGCTCAAGTCCAGCTCGGCCCTAAAGTTGTATTAATTCAT
Source organism: Cyphoderus albinus (assembly GCA_021029165.1). Taxonomy (NCBI): domain Eukaryota; kingdom Metazoa; phylum Arthropoda; class Collembola; order Entomobryomorpha; family Paronellidae; genus Cyphoderus; species Cyphoderus albinus. The sequence continues at coordinate 24,723 of VYYJ01001423.1, read as the reverse complement.
ACCTTCCTAAATTTACGCACCTCATGTTTACGTCTCTTAATTTTACAGTTTGTTATTGTTGCTTTAAAGAACTGTATATAATTGAATCGTATTTCAAGCAGCTTAAGCCTTCTTAAGTAAGAAATTTTTCTTTGGAGTACTAAAATCTAAAGTACTTTTATACATATAATATAATATGTAACCAATATATCTTGCGTTTATTTCCACACTAGAAGAATTTTTTTATACAAACACACAAAGATTTGGGTATTTTATACAATTAGATGACTCACAGAGTGAGAGTGTTATTTTTATTGTGGTCAGCGATTGTTTTATCAATTATATTGAAAATCTCAAAATTTCATTTGATATTTTTTAAAATATCGTGTTTGTTCATCCTTAAAAGATTTGCATCTCTAACCTAGAGATTCGACGTTCGCATTTAAGAATCATTTGCGTAGCAAATTGTCAACGCAGACGCGTGGACTTGAAAATAAGAGTTTCAGAGTATCGCCCACTTTAATTTTTTTTAAATATCCCATTCCAGACCAGAATACGAAAGGAAGTATCCTATATTAAAAATCCTCAATTTCCGGTTACTCGTAAACCTCTTATCTGCAACTTCAAAGACGGAGACACATCCAGTGTTATTTTATTTGTTCATTGTTATTTGTTATTACTATTTACTCCCACTCCCACACTTTTCTTACTTTTACTAGCCAGCAGCGTCTCGAATTAGCAAAATGGAATTGTAAACAAGAAGGATATCTGATAATAAACTTTCTGCGAATGCTGACAATCCAAGGAACAAGTAAGCAGCGTAATAAATTTTGCTATAAAAATCTCTCATTTTACAATGAATAACCTTGCTTTATTTCCTTTCCTGGTAAACCAAAGTAGTTTCGTCTTACTTCCTTTTTCTTCATTTGACTTTCTTTTTGAAATTACAGATGTGGAGAGAGAAGGAAGAGGGAAACGTGACATTAGGAAAGAAAAAAATAAATGATCTTTTTCTTGCTTATTGCGTGCCTTGTTCGCGTTTATGTTATTGTAAGTTAGCTAGAACGAATAAAACCTTCTTCCTTCCTGTACAAATCATTCATTTCATTTCAATCCTATTTTTGTACAATGTGCTGATTTTGAGAAGGAAGCTCGCTAAGACTCTTCTGCTTTTTTACCCTACTTTGACTTTACTTTGCCTGCTTTGGTTGACTTTGACTTGACGGTGTTTGGCTTTTGCTTTCATTCCTCGCACAGTGATAGAAAATTTTCTTTTCAGAAAAAGAGGAATCAAACGACTTCTTTTGAAATCGAGTTGGGTTTTGGGATTGGGCAGGCATGGGAAATGGCAACCAAATCCCTTTGAACGCCCCAAAAAATTTGGCATTCAACGGAAGATTGACTTGAGGAGGAAATGGAAAAAGGAAATCCTACGAATCTCATTCGCCCGTTGCATAACTGCAAAATAAAGCAAAAAAATTTCCATCCTTTCGCCTGTCACAGAATCTTGTTTCATCTTGAAAGTGTTGTTGGAAGAGACTTGCGACGGAAAAAATTAAATATATCTTACCAATAAAGTATGAGGATACCTGAAGTCAGCATGAAAACAGGTTATGTAAACGTCTGATCCCTAACTTCATTCATCGTATTCCTTTCATTTAAGGTAAATACACAAAAATGTTATGTACCAAACTTACGATTTCGTAATTTTACATAACATCCTTTGTATTTGCATATAGCAAATAAAATATTGCTGCGGGTCCATTTATGGAGTGGAGAGGTAAGATAAAAGGGTAAGGTGAATAAACCTTCGTTTCTCCTAATTCATCTTAATAGATCAAAGCCACTGTATTTTCATTTATAATGAAATTAATAATCTCAACTTTTTATCCTGATTAAATTAAAACTCAGGGTAAGCAGGTTAAGTAATGAAAACAAATTCAAAACACATTTTCTCCTGTGTAGGAGTGGAGTTTGTCTAAACAAAAACAAACATAAGAAACTGTCTTTTCAGCGTTGCATAAAATTTCCCACACTTGCTACTAAATTAATGATGAACATACTTAATGGATGCTTCACGTTAAATTTGCATAAAAGCTTATTCCGTGCACTTCCTTCCGCCATTGTCATGCCCTTCACTTCTGGTTACTTTCCTAACGGTGAAACTGGAAGTACAAGGTGATAATCCCGGAGACGAGTTAGAAAGTGAAAGCAATGGAACGAGTTGGCTTTTATTTTGTTTTTAATATCCAGGAAGAAAATGGGGACAGAAAAGAGCTTTGCATTAAAACGTTAGCCTGAGTTAATAGATGAGAAGGAGAAACAGGAAGAGTTGAGTTGAGTCGAGTGGGAAATTATCTATTCATTTCGATGTTGGCAGTCCATCCATACACAATTTTCACCTTTCATCTCCCATCTCACGATTATCGCCCATTTTCGCCAGCGTTGCGTGGGAAGTGGCAAGATAGGAAAATGTAAATGTAAATAAATACTGTCTTTCCCCGCCTGCTTTTCACGATAATCTCTACTCCCACAAAAACAGTCAAGCCGACAATAAATCCAACAAATGAATAGCGAAAAGAAATACTTAGTTAAGTGACTCCCCAACGCATCAGTCACATCATAATAAAAGCTTTTGATTATCGCCCATTTTCGCCAGCGTTGCGTGGGAAGTGGCAAGATAGGAAAATGTAAATGTAAATAAATACTGTCTTTCCCCGCCTGCTTTTCACGATAAAAGGTAGATAACTGTACTTATAATGACGAAAGTAAGTAATAAAGTGGAACTCGATGGACTGAGCGAGTCAGTCAGTCGAGGACGAGCAGACAGATAACAACTATGATAATCTCTACTCCCACAAAAACAGTCAAGCCGACAATAAATCCAACAAATGAATAGCGAAAAGAAATACTTAGTTAAGTGACTCCCCAACGCATCAGTCACATCATAATAAAAGCTTTTCCTGGCTTAACATGAACATTAGCAAAACGTCGCATAAAATTGTGGAGGTGGTGGCAGGGGTTCACTAATCGAATTCTCTTTGGAATCTCTTTCTGTCTGTTTGAAATCTAAACACGACATTTGATTATTATGCATTACCTATGTATGTTAAGCATGCACGCTCTTTTCAAATCGAACCGCACCCTTATCAGTATTATTACGATACACACGTAGCCTTTCTTTTCCTGCACCCGTATAATTTTGTTTTCATTTCCTGAAAGTTATTCAGACGAGACTTACGACCTATCTGAAAGTGAAAGTGAGGCTGAAATGTGCACGAAATGTGTGCTGATGGAATGGCGAGAATGCTTTCATTTTACTACTATTTGCACATTATTATTCCATGAAGCCATTCAATCAATAACAAATGAGTACTTTATGCAAGTCATTTCAATTCATCGACAACAATAACCTCCAAATTCATGTTACCAACCAATACATAATCTCTTGAGAAATTCTTTCTTTCTTTTTTCAGTCAACTAAAGTCCTTGTCATTTGGTTGAAATTGGTGAAAGCATTTCAGCATGAAGTATATGGAGAGTGATGGGATAAATGGAAACTTTTCTCATTTCGACATCCTTCACCTACCTAATCTCAGCTCATCAATTTCTCTTTTCCGATGAACTGTGACAATCATGGTAATAACTTGTGACGAGTAATTATTGTGTGGGCTTGAAATTTTAAAATGACTTGCTGCGGGCTGATGATGATACTAATGAGAAAGTACGCGTGGTGGAGATTGAAATCCCCTTTAATAATGAATGACTTCTCGTGATGTAACGTGACATAGGCTGCAGGCAAGTAATGAGTGACGAGATGGGAAAATTGGTGATGTGGAATACGAGTACTAAGTTGCTAGGTTGATCATGGTCACATTAGGGATCCCAAAATTTTTAACAGTTTCATTTTTCAAATTATTGTGTGCGTGGAACAATTTGGCAAAAGCGAAAAAAATTCTAGGAATTGATACATGTAATCAGATGAGATTATAGCGATGCATCCAGCTGTGAAAAAAGTCTTCTCAAGCGTTGCTCTGCTCTCTGCTCCATTCGGAAAGAACGAAATAACAAAAATGTAGAGATGAAGAAGTAGAAAGCTAAATTTTTCCTGGTTTCATCAACGTCTGAGGATGATTCTTTCGTCGTCTGCTTCAATTTCCTCTCTTCATTTTTCTTGCCATTCTTACATAATGGAGCAGAATGCCATTCCATCGTTCATAATTTCATGCATGAGGAAAGCCTGACTTTCCATGTAAACTGCGTCGTTTAAGTCATTCCCATGTCCGCCATCAAGAGCCTGGAAAAGACAAACAAGAGAACAACGAGAACGAAATTAGTTTTTTCCGTTTTTTCTTACATCATTAATAATATGAAAATGTAACTTTTTCTATCTTTCCTCTAATAATACTACTAAAGCTGTAATGTAAACAAGTCAAGTAACCCACTTAGCAAAATTAAATAACTTCCTTAGAGTAAATCTCAATTTCCAAATTGCGTTCACGAACGCAGTACATACACCTACATTCTATGTATCTTGTGATCGAGTTGTGACGTTGTTACAAGACGACTCCGCTTTATTCTTCTTATTATTACAATTGCACGAGTTTACCCTGGGATTATGTTACTGCCACCATAAACAAGTCATTTGAAGGACATTTCTTCCTCCTACATCGCATCCTTCCTTTCTTCCTCCAGCTCTGATAACACATTGTTGATAATAAAGAATGTTCCAAGCGGGGTTTACCATGATTATTATCACACCACCATTCCATCTCCGTCCTCGAGCCAGACATCTTTTCCCCAATATTCAATGCTTTAAGCTTCTTCCGAGATGTTTCTCCTTCTTAAGAAAGACATTTTATGGAGCTCGTTTAACGGTCTGATTGTCCCATCCGAATTCTCCTCATGCTCGATGACTTTCCTATTTTTCTTAAGGATGATAATTTCATACCTAGTTAATCCGGGGAAATGCTCTAGATGAGATGCTAGTGGCAGTGGTGATGGTTGCGGTAAATGTTAATGTGTGTTTGCAAGAAAGAAGAAAATGATACATGCACACAAACACAAACTGACTGGCTCTATGATTTTCTACATGACAAATATTTTATTTTATTAGGCTCATGTAAGTGAAACTGAAAATCTATTACACACATCAAGATCGTCGCACAGGAATTGGAACGTCGGTCGGCCATTATCTTAAATTCCTGCGAGATGTCTCGGGGCAAACATGATGCTCGGCTAGCCACAAACATGATTATCAAGTTATTCACAACCTGAGGGGTCCACTGAGATGATCATAGGATTGCAACGTTTTCCTCTGAAATTGGTAAGCTACTACTGACAATGGTGGTGTCAGAAGTGTAACACCGAGATTGAAATGAAATTCGAGCAAATCTATATAATTTGACGCGTAGATTACAATATACATAATCAAATTCCTGAACGCTCAATTTGATATGTGTATCGTAATCTACGCGTCAAATTATATAGAATTACATGAATTTCATTTCAATGTCGATGTTACAGTTCTGGAATTCCCATTGTACGGAACGGAAACCTCTTTGTCAGATACAGGGAGTGGTAGGGTGTTTATAGTATTTGTGAGTAACGAGACTAACGGACGTGTGGTCTAGAAATCCAGAAAGATAAATATAAGGCCGGTCGACATTTTCTAGACACCGAATGAGATGAGTTTAGGACGCTACACCATCATTTATTTTCCAGTTTGAGCTAGAATAAGCACAGACTACCTTTCATCTTTCTTTGAACATCTTTACAGTACAAACAGTGCTTCTAGTAACGCTTGCAAGTATAACATGTCAGTCAGTTGTACGTAGTTGTAGTAAAAAAATTATCTCAAATTTTATGAGCATTTTTATTCCGTATCCTTGCTTTGGCTCCTACTTTTCAATTCTTTTGTGTCTCCATCACACTTCTATCAACCCTGTTATTTTTTCAAGATGTGTAATCCACTTTCTCTACGCTTTGGATGTTTTTGTTCGGGTGGGTGCCATACGATATATGTGATCACTTTCAGAATAAACGCACGCGTAGGCGAGCAGCAAACCAACTCACTGACTCAGCTTCATTTTGCTCCACTTTTCTGAAAATATGAAACTGACTACTCTTCGGCTTCTCAATTCAATATAATGTGGGATGGCTGTCATCATATTTCTTACTTTCGCTATCATTTGCATAAAAACATTGTTGTCGACGAGTACTTTACTATAAAATAGGTAGGTACTTATTTATGAATAGAGTGTCTATGATCGTGTCATGTGTCATGTTTTGCAAGCGTTTGTCATGTTGCTTGTGTCAAAGCTTCAAGGTTTTTTTTGTTACGTCAACCGAAGCAGCTAGCTTCGCAAACACCCTGCTGAAGTTACGACCATAACAAAAGCGTTTCAATTTAGAGCAGAAGTTTTCCAACAATTCAGCATCAGCATAAATAGGCGTTCTCTGAAGTCATCTGACTAAACCATTGACACAAAAAGCAAAGTAGAATAATGGTACAATGATACTTTAGCAAATGGAACAGTAAAGGAAGACATGCTTAAAATGCAACAGTTCAACATTTCTCATTCTTAGCCACCATCGCACATTGTATTTTGTAGGAGGAGGAAGAAAAAGAAAATAAATCTTGTAGGTCGTCGTAGGAAGAAAGCAAGCAAACAAGGTAGTGATTACGAAAGAAAGCCTGACACTGATTAATTGCTCGAGAGATAGAATACGGAATTCTAGACTGAAACTAGTATTAGAAAACCGGTTAAGTTTGGTTTATGCTGTGCTCAGTAGACTGTCAAAAATTTGAATTCCCCGTATCGTGGGATGAAGGTCTGTGTCCTTTCAATTTTCTTTTCCATAAAGAAAAGAAACCCACACAAAGATTAAAGAAGAAGAGAAACACATTATTCCACACACATGTTCAATTTCTACTTTCCCTCTTATTAAATCTTTGATTGTACTCTGCTCTTTCTCCTCCATTGTGTGCGCTTCAACGTCAACCTGACAAAGACGTAACTCTCCTATATCATTTCTTTCTGTGGAGAAAGTGGGAGAGAGAAAAAGAAAAAAAAAAACCTTCCTCCTCCACACAACGCAAGGATTTCCCAAAGCTACGATCTATAGTACGCTACAGTTACTTATCATGACACAGCTATTCTCATCCTTTCTATTTATTTTCCATTTACCTAGCCGTAGACTTACAGTCAGGTAGAAAGTCCACGGCTGAGTCAGTATATGGCACAGCCAGAAAGAAGCAGAATGAAATGCAATGGAAATCAGATGTTTGATTTTGATATGGGATAAACAATAAAGATACATTCATTCAAGGATCACCATTCTTTCTTTCTACCGCACGGACGACGAGTGGAACGTTAACGTTGCCATTACCATTTTATTCCATTTATCCGGATCTTGGCGGAGCACACTTTTGTAGAGCATGTAATAAGGTAATATCTGACTGAACCACGCAGATGATAAAGGCTTTCAAAGAAGGATCCATAATTCCACTTTCTCCTGCCTGCCTGCTCTACCTGGAATGCCTGTGAATTCCACCGATCTTCCTTTATATCACATCACCCTACTAATACAAGACTTTGGCATGTGCATTTAAGTGGCCTTGATGTCTTCAGCTGAACGACTCACGAAGAGAAAAAATACCAAGGATAGGATATTACACACATTTCGCATTCTTTCATATATAAAATGGGCCACTATTATTATTTTTATGATATGAGAGTTGTTTTCATGCCTCAAGATGTTGCTGTGAATCCTTTCATTTTCTCTTTTGTGACTCCATTAGATTTTTTCCCATGTACCTGATACCTAACCTAGCTACGAGTAATACGAAGGAATCAATGTTATGTGCTGCTCCACGAGAGAATTTTTCTTTCTTCGTCTCTTTCATTTTCGCAATTTTGCCTACCTCAAAGTAAAAGGAAGTCTCCTGGGAATACCAGGGATCTGTCTGAGTGAAATGATGCTGCTTTCGATATTGATGTGCCATGATAACGATATAGAAGGCGATAACCAAAAAGTTTAGCTATAGCATTGCATTATTGTTTTCCCCGCTGTTTTTAATACAATACAGACACAAGACACAAAGAGCTTGAAGCTTTTTGAGAAAAAATGATTGGAAAGTTAGGAAAAAACGAAGGATGTTGATGAACGACGAAACATCAAAAGTATTTGCGAGATTCCACTTGGAATTCTTTTTTATCCCGGAGCGCGTCGCACGGCACAGGTGTATTGAATCCATTATTGTGACCGTGAGAGTTACTTTATTTTGCTGCTGGTAAACATCATATTATTCTCAGCATCGCCAGCAGCAGCCGGGTACAAAGGAATAAATAATAATAATCATCCACTAAAGACAATGGGGTTTCGCACGACACACGGGCATCCTCTCATGTCATAATAATACACATTTTTTACTCAAACGTTCAAAGTGAGCCGTTTTCATTTCATTCAATGAGAGCAAGTCGCAATAAAGATTCCACCTCCTAAGTTTGTTTACTTCGTCTGAATGAATGGTGGTAATCCTAGAATCACGTTTTCCCAGATGTTCAGTGGGATTCAATAATAATGGCTTTATTCTGAAATACAATACAACACAATATCGCTTCCAAATGTTTTGTCCCTGCACCTGTTTCCAAAATATGATTCGCTTCTCAATAAAATTGTTTATTTGTTTACCTCTTCTCTCTAATAAAGAAAGGTAACGTTACGTACAATGTTTACAAGAGTGTCATTATTACTTTTCCAAGCTTACTTCGAGCTGCATCCATGAAACGGAATGGAATCAAATGAATACAAATTCCAGTCAAAGCAGATTCGGTTTTTATTGATGGTCAGTAGGAAATGGAGATCCGGATACAACGAGTCATGTAATCGGAACAGAACTTCGAGGATTGACAGTATGAAAAGCGCTTTGTAATCTTGGCACAGCGTAATAAAAAATGTAAGCTCTTTTATTCAGGGATTTCTTTATTGGTTTATCACTTAACTATAAACTGCGCTACTACTGCGCATCAGTTTTGACAATACGTCAAACCCTGTTTACAAAAATTGTAACTACTAAAACTAAACTGAAATTCTGGTAGGATAAAGTGCTGCTGGATTATTTGGTTTCATTTTCGTTACACAACGCTTTTCTCTGTGTTTTAAGGATGACCTCGGAAGAGAGATATTGAATTTTTATTTACTCCAATTTACCCACTTCAGTTTACTTATTCCATTCTTCCTTCCTTTTAACATAACAGTTTTTCTTTCCTAGTAAACAAATCGTCTATTATTGGACTATGTGCCCGCAAATTACTAATGCCTTATTTGGCCTCTGCATATCAGATTTCCTGCTGGCATTATGTAAAACAAATAGAAATATGATGAAACATCCATCTTCAGTAACACAAATAAAAAGTGCCGAGTGCAATTTCAGAACTGAAAATACAAAACTAAAACAAGATTTTCTCTCTTTTCCTATCTAGGTACATCTACATATCTTTAGCCCTCTCTTCGTGCATCCTTGCCTTCAAGAAATTTGTTGGGTAAGTAAACTCAATACCCTGATGGAATGTCTTTACCATCCGTCGATTTTCAGATTCGGATGGAATTTCTTAAAAAACATTTTTCTCGATGGACCAACCAACCTAAATGGACAAAACATCTCTTGAACAGCCGTCATTTCCTTTTCTTCACCCTTCACTGCTTTCATCTTTCTCAATTCAACTCCACCTCAGTGGTAAATATAGCATGTTCCATTGGTTGGAGTTGAGTGTCCACGCCACAAAAATCTACTGATTTCTCTTATAACAACCGAAATAGCTCACTTATCTTACGCCAACACACATAGGTAACTTTTTTTCCACACAGGTTGTTTTTCCTTTCTTTTTCCCATAATTGCTATCTCTGACTCTAAACATGGTGAGCGAGAGTCTCGAGCTGACGAGCGAAAGAACCTTGTTTTCTCCTGTGACAAGGACAACAGGCAAAGAAACAAACTACAAACTAAATCCTGTTATTTTTGTCAAGTACACGCAACACAACACTCACCAGCTCTTGTCTATCCAAGGGTCCTGTCTGTCATTATCATACTCAGCCACTGTCAATGCCTAGCTATAAGAAGATTGCATTTTTACACAAGATCCTCTTCGCTCCATTTTTGGAAAAGATACAAAAAAAAAGAGTTAAGTGAAAATAAATTTTCTGAGTTCTAGCCGAGCTGAGTTGAACGATTTGCCAGTTGCAGAAGTTTTACTTTTTTAATTCCATTTTCTCACCCAGGGCTAAACGCGACTTTTTATCTCATCTTCCACTGTTTCATACTTTCCGCTGACTTTACTTTGTTTCTTGGTTTACCTCGATAACAAACTTTTCCTGTCGTTTTCCAAGCTGCCACATCAATTTGTAATGTAATGTAATGTGAGTCATACGAACCCAAATTTTGAACGAGCCGAGAAATAAGCACGTTTCAATTCTGACTTGTAAAATTAAATAATATACGAATCGTCTGTTCTGTAAATGTTATTTTTAGCCGAGAGTAATTCATATTGTGGGTTACTTCTACGTGTCTGTCTCTGCTTTTTCTAATTTTACCATTTGTTGAAAAATTGTGTTTTCCTTTCACTCCGTTTTCCATCGCTTACACTTGTACATAATTTATGTGGGTAAGAACCTTCCATAAAATAACAATGACCTTCATTCAGAGATTTTTGCTCTATTTTGGGAATTTCGCTCTAGTTGACAAGAGAGACAGAAAAAAGGGAACAGAAACAAGACTGGGAATAGAAAAAAATCCCATCGTCATTATGATCATACCAGTCATGTAGTTGAATGAGTGAGTGAGTGAAAGTTTTTACTTTACGCTGCTCTCCTATTTTTTCTGTCTTTCTTCAAGAGAAAGAAAAAACTTCTTTTTTACTCATTCTTCCACTCTTTCGGTCAATTTCCTTCCCTCTTCTTCTTGCTGCAGTTCCTTCCTCTTTTCACTGTTATATTATTACGATTCTGTTGACGTTCCTTTTACTTCTACGTACCATCCGTCGAGTTCGTTCCGATTCAATCTAGCGGTTACAAAACCACAAACAAAAAAATGTTGAAAAACTCAATTCTCCTTCATTCATTTTGTTACATCCGCCCCCTTTGAAGTTTGTTCTCCGGTCTCTTACATCATCATCGTCATACTTTTCAGTTGTATACTAGTACACACATACGTTATACATATGTGACTAAATATGAAGAATTTATGAGACTGAGTTTGACAACTAGATTCAATTCAGTTTTGTAGCTGAAACAACTTTTTTTTTCTTTTTTTTTTGCAGACGGGCTAGCCAAAATGAGTACATTTTTAAAATGAGGCAGATCAATTCCAATTATAAAATGCCGCGACTTGCAGCCAACGGCAGCCACAGTACAGTCGATTGTTAACAGCTGCAGCAGACGTTGCCCTTCCGCTATTAACTTTTTTCTGTGAAATTGATTTTTGCCTCCTGGAAGATATTGAACTGGCAGGAATTGAAAATACCTATGTAGGTAAATGACGTTTGATGAATACTGAATACACAAGCGTCCTCCGGGATTTGTTCATTTTGTTCAAAAAGAAAGTCGCGAGAGACTGCAATGGTATTAAATAACATGAAAACGTTGACCTCGAGAATTGAATGGACGGACGTGAAATAAATTGAATTTCTTAGAATACCTACTAGTTTGAATTGCAGTAAGTTGTGTTATATTCTATGCATGATAAACTTAAATCTAGGATGTGAGGAAGGTTGAGTGGTGTGAAAATAAATAAATGAACCATAATAATCTCTAATGTCTGCATGACGAGTAAAGTCAATCAAAATGAAAAATAACTGAATGGGTAATTGTAAACAAGGAACGGCAGTCATTTTCAGTGTAGTCTGTAACGAGTCACGAGTACAAAGCGTCCTCAAGGTTTTTGGTGATGTCATTCAAAGCTATTGATCAGAACGATGCGGGACAACACGACCTTTAAAATAACCTTTCGGCAATGATGCAACTTTTGTAAATGATTAAATGGGATTTTTTTGTTTTGTTTTTCAAGTGAAAGCGCAACCAAAATGCTCATTCTCCCAATTCCCAATGTTTTTGAAAATGGAATAAAATATTGTTTTGTTTTTGTCAAGTTATGGTAATTTACATCCTCTCTGGAAAAGTAAGGGGAAACCCGTGTCGTCCTCAAAGAGACTCCTCATTATTTTCAATTGCATTGCATAAGTTAAGTCAGTAAAAGTTGTAAAACTTTCCAATTCCCTTGAATTGAAATATGTAAGCCTGCTCCGCCTCCGCCTCCTCTTCAAAACAATAACAACAACAACACTCCGTGATTTGTGTTGCTTCACAATTCCATATTTACTATAATTATAAATCACAAAAAAGCTTATATCGATACATATGTATTTTTAAGTTTCTGTCTGTCACAAATTTTTCTATTAAACTCCCTCCGTCATGGACTCATGGGGAACAAAAATGGAACTCATACACAGTTCTAGCTACCCACCAGATTGCTGCAAACAACATTAAAAAAGAATGACGCAGTACACACATACACAGCAGAGCGGACACAACACATCTGTTACACTTCCGCTGGAAAGAAAAGTTTCGCAATTTCATTTTACTCGAGACTTTTGGGGAGGGGCGGGACGGGGATCTCAAGATAAAGAATTAATAATAACTCGCCGAGTCTGCATGTAAACAGCAGCGTTCAAATTCTTCTCTCCACATCTCTCCGTGAGACTTCCATGATAAATACATTTCATGATCTTGAGGAATTCAAATTAAACAGATATTAAATTGCCGGAAGGAATAAAATGCCATCTCGCTTCCTCTTCTCGACACAACGCACAGCGGAATGAAAACAAAAATACTCATAAAATATAAAAATATCAACAAGGCCAAGGGACTTATCATATTCTGCGCATTCTGCCATTTTTTGTCAACGTGGTAAAAACATGACAGACAATAAGGAAAAAAGTTTTGTTTTCTCTGCTTTTTTTCTTCCTCGTGAAATTTTATCTGACAGAAAATTCTAATTCCTCTTTTCAGAATGCCTACAAAACCACTTCTTTTCGGTTGGTTGATGTGGTGTGATGGAAAATACAATCAATTTATTTTCTCAGTTAACAATATAAAATGTGCCTAGATTTCATCTTGCCAACCAGGAAGAAGCGTGGCCGTGGTGGAAAAACAAATTAAGGAAGTAACTAAATAAGCAAACTGAATGTCATTGACTTTTTCGCTTTCTTGCAAAGATGCGATGCGACCCAATGATTTGTCTAATGCGTTGTATGTACCTATTCAATTTTGGTTATTTTGTCGCCAGAAATGATCGACTCATATCTTATCCATTAGATTCGCCATGAAAATATGATTTGATTGATTATAGTCACTTTACTTGGAAACCATTCTTTCGAGCATGTTATGCACTATTTTTAGTATTTTTCGGAAGGACGCAAAAAATAATGATGGACCAGTTGTGCAGGCACCATGGAATGGAACCAGCAGCTCACATAAAATTCTATTTCTTTCCGCTCACCGGGCAAACGAGCAAACAACCACCCGACCTCATCTCAACGAGCATACTACGTACACTGCCTGAAAAATACATGCTTGCAGCAGTAATGAAGGTGACCTTTGATCAATTATATTTTAGTGAAGTGGCATCGTTCATTTATGCATACTTCATATTTCTCGGTTCACCTATTCCACTTTACCAATTATTTCGCTACCTGAAAAGTAGCACACTTGCAATGTATTTGAATATATCATATCTGTTCAAATGTACAACAACACAAGTAACGAAGTAGCAGTGTGTTAATTAGACTCAAAAGTTTTAATTCCCACAGTGCATAGCACAGAGACTCAGCAGAGCAGAAATATTTTCTCCTGAAAGAAGAAAGCAGAAGGTGGACCCGGGCTCTTGAGCAAGGACACACACGAGATGAGATCAGTGATGAGACTGATGGTAAAATCACTGGACCAGTAAATGATTCAAACGTAAAAAGAACTATTTTTGTGTATGCGCTGATTAAAAAAAGAAAAGGAAGGGGAAACAGCGAAGTCGAAAGTCTCTCGTGTTTGCCCTACTCCCACCAGAAATAAAAATCCCAGAAACATTTTTTTTAAAACGACACCAGCGTAGTAATTCCATTATCATAAAGGGAGACTGTGACTATGCGACACTCGATGCTGACCTAAGCATTGGCTTTGCATACTGGTAACAGATTTGAGCATTCACAATCATAGAAAATTCTCCCAAACAAAAAAATACAAACTGCTTCGTTATAATTGAATTTTTGCCTTCGTCTAGGCAGTCAAATCTTGTTGAATTAACAAAAGCGAGTTTCATGTGATGAAAGTAGAGTCTGAACGAGAATTTGGCGAAAGTCAAAGATTTTAAGTCATATTAAGACTGACATTGTCAGATTGGAAATTTGAATGTTTTTGTCTAGAAGTTTGTCTGTAACCTGTGATGTGAGTGAAGTGCTCTAAACTTAAGACGCAGACAAGAAAATGATTCTCTCTCCGCTTTGTACTTGTGACACTTATAACAATCGCTTTGTGCTACCTTACACAGAATTAGTAAGTCACTCAAAGTCAAACACTTTCGTTCTCCCACTCTACATTGATCTGACTCCTTTCTTTTTAAAACAGATGCAAAAATTGATAGAGTCAGTTTAACTGAAATTAAATTTTATAAGATGCATTGCTAAAAGATCCCTTATCAAACTACTACGTAGTACTAATCGTAAGTGTTTCATTCAGTAACGATTTCTTTTCTGTGACTAGCACCATATTTACCTAGCCACTGCGGGGAAAACTGGAAACTCTGCAGCGCATTAGAGTAGCAAAATATTTTACTTCGGGGAAAATAACAAGAAACCATGTTTGGAAAAAGAGTCATCATCATTTTCACTCCACAAAATGTCACTCATGTCTTCTTAACTTTCGCATTAACTTTCTTCCTTAAAATGCCTATTTAAATGCATTGCTAGACAATAGAAAACTCGTGAGTGAACATTCTCCACATAAGTGGAATGGTTTACTTAAGACAGACTTACGAGGTAACAGGCGACGTGTTAATGGAATCTGTAGCTCACACTTACTGTGCTTAGGGATTTTTATTTTCATCATTTTCAATTCGCGATTACTTTTTCCTGAGTGGTGACAAACAAACATTCAAACCCACCCTCTCCCATGAAAATTTGGTTAATAATAAAGGTTACCCCCAAATAATTTAATCAATGGTATGATGAGTTTCTGAACACAATTTATCGAGAACTCTTTTTTATCATATTTCGGTTGTTTTTATTTGAATTTGTACCCACATCGTTATTGGAGAGGTGTTTATCCTTCAGGCAAACTTCAAACCCCAATCGAAGATTCGTACAAGAATACCCCAGCACAAAGAATTTGAGCTTAATATTTCATGAACACTTCACGAGGTTACCTTGTTAGTAGAAGCAAAAGACGGAGAAAGTAAAGTGGTTCTCTTTCTGCTTTCTGACAGTCGAAAGTAAAACGAAGAGAAGAAAAAAAGATACAGGCAAACTTTGTTTGTTGTTTGCGGTGTCTTCACATCTTTTTTCCAGGAATAACTTATAATAGCAATAGCACAACACAGAGCCAGGACAAGCAAGCTTGGTGTAAAGTACTACGAACCTGTATGAACCGAGAGAGAAACAAGTTTTTTAAAGTTGTTTGGCACAGGAAAATAAATATTGAAAGGAAAAAATAAGAAGCACTTGAAGAAAACAAAGTTGATCGCACAAACAAGCGTTGAGTTAATAAGAACAAACTGGAAAACAAAAGCGTTTTCACTTGTTCATGAATCTCTTAAGTCTCCATTAGTTTTGCGGGTCCTTATCAGGCTCCCACACATATTACGGCGTTGTTGTCACCCGTCATCATCAATACTTTTCTCTAGCTTTCATTTTTCTTTGTTTTTGTTTACATGCAAACAAATTCCTCGTATTATAGGGAAATACGCCCACCCAGTGTGTGTATCTAAAAAAAATCCTAACGAAACTACCTTCAGAAAAATCTGCATTTCTTCTTACTGTTAAAGAATCGAAGGAGGAAAAAGAAACGTTTTATTGTTCTAGGCAATCTCTCCATTCGCCAGGAAGTAATGAGGAAAGTGTCTTTTAACAACATCATGGCTCGCTGAGCTCCTTTGCTGTTAATAAAAGAAACATTTACCATTGATCCTGTGTTCCAGGAAGAATGTCTTAATATCGCTCCCAACAATCTCCCTATTCTGGCAAAACTCTGTTTGTTACGTTACAACAGTACGATTCAATAAGAACGGTAGCAAAGCTTTGCATTGCCACCAATTTGTGAAATTCATGTGACTTTAGACTTCAAACAATTCTCTTGTTTCCATCCATTAAGCTCTGGTCAAAGATCTTTAAGCTGCTGTGTGGTAATAGAAAAGTTGTAGTAAAGAGAGCTTAAGGGAGAAACAAAAGTAAAAGCCGTAGTAATCGTAATAATAAATAAGAAGGGAAATAAAAGAAGAATTTAGTTAAAGAAGCTTAACAAGAGAAGAGCGGTACTTTGCTCAATAACGCAATCGATGAGAAGGACAGAGCTGGTTGGTGGTAGTGGATAATAAAATGGAAAAGTTTCCAAATGCCTATTCAAAATAGCTGATGCTTGTAAGTCAACGATGTAAGTTTGCGAGAAAAGATTTCTCCGATTTTGCAATAAGTGCAAGGCAAGTCTAATCGCGAAAGTTGATTTACTTTCTCTCCTCTACTCTGACCTCTTTTCTTACTTTTGCATTATGGAAATTGTCCTTCATGGATTTTATGTTAGCATTAAACTTTGTCTGAGAGGAAAGTAGCAGCTTACCTGGCATTTGGAACAGTTGCAGATGATTTCATTAGAAGAGTCGCTTGCAAAGACAGGGTGAGAAGAGACGGTTCTCAATCCATTGTTTCCAGGCGTAGTCACATTGTTTCCGTTGATGACTGAAGCGCCTGCAGCTGCGGCTGAGGCAACCACGTAATTGCCCGTGTCCAAGCTCGCTCCTCGATGTGGAAGATTGTACCGGTTGTTCCCGTTAACGAGAATCTTGGAATGTTTCCCTTTCGTGATTTTCATCGCTGCGACAGCCTGATTGTAGGATGGTGGACTGATGTGAGCCTAAGCATTTTCATTAAAGTTATGAAACGACCCAATTATAGGTAAATCAACTAGGCACTTTATTTGAAACTCATATCTGGTTTCAAACCACATGTCCTCGACCTCAATCTCAACAATTTAAGCAATACGGACATGTAATACAATTAATTACCTCTGTTATTGCTTTAGAGTACGGAGGTGGTGGGGAAGGGATCGGTCCAGATTTGGTTGTACTTGCCACTGATGGGACAGGTGATGCAACTGCTGATTGTCGAAGTTGTGGTTGAAGCGGAAGTGAAGGTGCAGGAGATGCAACACAGCTACTTACTCCATTTTCCACTAATCCTGCTGTTCTGAGAACCTGTGGAGAACGGTAGTTCCTGAACATAACTTCATCACCGACAACCGCTGCTCCGTTGACAATTGGTTGTCCTGCGGTCCCTACCACCGCAGATTGCCGGGTGAGAACAGCCAAATCCCCTGGAAAAATTTGGAATAACGAACAGTTCCACTTTAATCTATCAGAGACTTTTTTCAATTTAAGGCTAATTCACGTCGACTTGTTTTTTACCCAGGAAATCGATGCATTTATAAACACTAATGAGCATTGGCTTGATTGAATTTATCAAAACGAGTTTGGGGAAAATACCTCTTTTATATCACGTATGTCGAAATCAAAGCGTCAAAATAAACCACAAAACCTACGTGCACATCTCCATAATCCCTTACAAATTTCAATGTATCACATCCATCATTATTCCTGCCGTTACTGCTTATTTGATCTATTTGATTAAAAATGATTTACAGACAGCTGCCTTCGTTTAATCTAATCAGCATACATCATATTACAGCATGACACGTTTAATTTTTTCCAAGAAGAATTTTTGATGAAGTTTCTCGTTGAACTTGGTAATTCATTTATTTTCTTTTGTACCTTGACACCTCTCTCCTCGTATCTGTTACATGGCTGCTTCATTATCATTATTCTTCCACTTACGTATTATTACGTGTCCAAAAAGTTTTATATCTGTTTATTACATCAAAGTATGAAATGGAAAACTCTCGAGAACAAATCAAATCAGGACAAGACAAGACAAGAGAGCGCAGCAGGCAACAGACCTTTACTAAACTTTCATTTCCATTCTCATTCCGTGAAACTAGCTGAAGCTGCTGCACATGTAGAGCACTTCTCCTGACAGTGAAATGAGTGCTTCCCGGGAGTGGAAAAGTTAGCAATGAAATGAGAGGGAGTGAAATAGAAATATTTTAAGTGAGATGAGATAAAAGGAAACTGGAAGATGGAATCATAAGAAAAGAACTCTTGGCCCTTGGTGCTCATTAAAACAAGAGGAAGTACTAATGAGAGAGAGTAGCACAATATGCAAAACCAATCATATTATTTCCCATGTTCATCTCTCACTCTCTTGACATGGTAATATATTTACGTGTAGTTGAGTTGTTTCGCTGCGTGCCTAGACATTAACTTACTAATAAGTAAAATAACATACACTTTGTAAAACTTTTCTCCTTCTTCGTATTTTCTTAAAATGTGTTCTTTTCTAGCTTCCCTTTTATTGCATCATTAAAGTAGTTTCGCAAAATTTCACTTGAGAAAGAACTGAGTGATTCTCCGAGTTCACGATTTTATTATTCGTAGTCTCATTATCATTGGTTTGCATGACTCTGGGCTGGGTGAAGTGGAAAAGTGGGAAGTTATGGAGAAGAGGAGTATCCACTAGATTAAAATTTTCATATTTCAATGACTACATAACAATCAGCAATATCAGCATACCAAGAAACGACGTTTTCTAAGAATTAAAATTAAATTCCTGAGCATTCATTTGTCAGAGGAAAAGTTTGAATTTGCATAGTGCTGCAAACAATGAATTTTTTTAAAACGTTGTACAAGCAAGTAGGTAAATCAACGCATATGCCACGAGGTGGCAATAGTATGGGAACCAAGTGCTCCACTGTGGAGCCTCCACACAGAGTAACCCTTCTTTGTGAGATGACAAAAATATAAGGGGAGTTGGCAATAATCCACATTCGTTGGATTCAGCCACTGGTTAAATGTGTACTCGGAACCCGGAACTTACATTTACAAGTAGGTAGATCAATTTGTTTTTTGCCATTTTTACTGATATAAACTACCTAAGTCTATTCCATTGTCAAATGCAATCTACCAGTACGTTTCACTTTTTTATTGAAATGCAATTCTAAATATTTTCAACACATTTCTAAAGTTTCAGCAATTAATACAAAGAATATTAAAATAAATGGAAACAAAATGCATCCTGCTGCCTTACACATAATTTATTTTATGAAGGACTCTAAATTTGGAGTAGTGGAAGCTTTTGTTTACAAAAGACATTTTGGCCGATAAGCATAAGCATATTCTCGCACACGTCACATCATCCATTCGATCCATTGGGAACAGGAATAAAAGAACCAACAAAAACTCCAAATTCTCTATTCCGACGCAGCTTCACATACAATATCACTTCGTAAGGTTTGTCCTTGCTTTGCTCTTGATTTTTGTTGGTAAAATGACCCCTTTTCACTGATTGTGAGTTCCCACGAATTTTCCATTCTTTCTATCTCTGTGTAAATAAATATTTGTGTTCTCTATTAAAGTGTTTGCTTTCTCCATTTACATATTTTACTAATTCCTTCCCTCACTCCAAAAGCACAACTTAAAATCGCAAAACAAAACAGATTTGCTCCAAATCTGCTCCATCCATCCCAAAGCTAAACATAGAGGACAGAACGTCACACAACAAAACACAACAGCGTCAGCTTTATAAATTATTGAAGACAGGAATTCTCCAGTGGACGTTATACTGGATGTAACATTTGAACTTTAACCCGTTTTCTGAGAACAACAATCCTGATAAAATAAGCTAAAACAAAAACATTTCTAGTAACAAGACGACCTACTGCATTATGCTTGTTACATGTCATTCAACAGAAAAAAAGGAGTTAGGAAAGGGTTATCGTTTAAAACAGTTTATATTTAACACCCCCGGCGCCCACATGAAATATATTATTTTATTCTATTCTGACTTCCATCAAATCCAGCTCAAAGGTCACATTCAACGACAAGGTCTTGTAAACAATGCAAGTTTCATTCCTCCGCTGGATTAACTGAGTCAATCGCTCTTTCACTCTACCTGATTAATTCACACAACAAACATGGTCCCGTGTTCCATTTTATCTGTACAAAAAAGACTCAAGCACTCGAGTTGATACCTACTCAAAAAATTCTTTCCTTTGCTCCTTCGTCACCATTGCTTCTCTACATTTCATTGTCCTACGTGACATTTCTCTGCTAGTAACTCTGGCTCTATGCATAGTAAAAAAGGTCGATAATGAAAGTGAAATGTGAGAAGAGTTTAAAAAGAACGCCCCTGCAAAATACAATAATACAACCACTTAGGCATTTTCCTCAGTTTGTGCCAAAAGAGGAAAAATGGCAAAAGGTGGACACTTTTGTTTTTAGGATTTTGGGGACATTCAAATGGACGTAGTTCTAGCAGCAATAAGTTCCCCTGAGACAATCATTCAGGGACAAAACTTTCTACTGAAAAACCCACCAGAGACGGAACAAAGGCAGGAACTTGGCCATAAAGATACAAAAGTGAAAGTGATATCTCCACAGCTATCCTGAAGAGTCGTTGTGCTCTGCTCCCTACTAAAACTGCAAATTCCTGTGTTTAAGTTTGAACAGTTGCAAATAAGTTGGCATTAGTCAGGAAAAAGCGAAATGCTCGGATATCACAGATGCTTTTGACTGAGACAAAAATGGCCTTGCATGTAAACTGTGCTGAGAATGAAAGGGAAAGAAATTGATGGAGTGTGTTTAGACAGGGACGGAGAGAAATAACATGCAATAATGATAGAATTCGGACGGATACAAATACTATTATCCTGTTAATAACCACTTTTGTCTCTCCGAGCTATGTATGAGCATTTAACAGAAAATGAAAACATTTGCAGTAAACATTGTTTTCCTGTCCGTCATTTACAATTTTCACTGACACACAAACGGAAATACGGATCACTTTCATGCTTTTTACGTGTTTACGGAAAATTTCCATGTTTTTTAGTTATTGTTTTGTTATTGTAAAATGAATTGCCTACATTAAAAACATCCGAAATTGGACATTTGTTTGGCGAATGTAATGCGATCTCCGCAAAGTTACAATAATGATGACAATGATAGACAAGGTCAATTTTTATGTAGCCAGTTCGTATGCAAATTATTGTTTACAAAAAAAATCTCACGAATATCCGTGGCCTTTAGCATGAAGTTTTGATAATTTTCCCTATTATTTTATGGATTTGCAAAGTTGTGTTGCTGTCCGTTCACGGTTAAAACCGGATTGGTGTGCTTTCTGCAATGTCAACGGAAAGTCAAACGGTCAAAGTCAAACTTGTTATTTTCACTTGCTGCCGAACCAATCGATTCTTTTTACTTTATGATCAGAGTTGGCATTAACATGACATCTGAAGTGTTTTCTTTGTTCTCAGTTTGAACTACCTGCTTGCTGCATAAATAAATCTGATCCCGGTCACATGATACATAAGTATATTATCGGCTGTCGGGTCGTTCCTGATGTTTCACGGTTGAATGCATAAAACATGAATATAATTGGTATCAATTTTTTTCACGCCCCATCGAATTTATTTAACAAGCAAACTTGCTGCCTATGTCGTTAAAATAAAATGTTTTATAAAACAAAGTTCGAAACCCGGAAAGGTAGGTGTTGAACGTGAACCAGTGAACACCCACCTACCATTCAATTTTAACAAAGGCAATTGTTAAATATTACTTTTCAAGTGTTTTCATTTGATAAGTTTGCTTGCCTTTTCCCAAAGTCAAGCCCTCAGCGAACCTCTTCTCATTTCTATCTTTCAGGGCAAATGTCTACAAACCAAGTGTTTCAAATTTTCCAAGGATCATTAAAATAACGCATAATGCGATGGTTTTCAGAACGGTTAGGTTATTTGAAGTGCCCTCAAAAATGAACATTTTAGTGTTTTGTAACAACTAATTAACTGAAGCACTATTAAAATTACTTTAGAACAAAATTTTCATATGCCCTTATAGGCTAAAATCGAGAATTAATTTTCAACAAGAAATGAACACCCCCGCGAATAAGCCCTATTTAATAGTATAAAATAATAATATAATTCATTGTGTAGAGAAACGAAACATGAAAAAAAAAACTTCTGCAAAAGTCAGCAATATATGACATTTATGCTTTGCCAAATCTACACCATCTGACAAACTACCACTAAAATGGAGTGTGTCTTAAAAGCAGCGTCTCGATAAAAACAAGACAATGTCATCCAGTCATGCGAGACGAGACTTGTCGCAGTTGCAGAATCTCTCAGACAGAAAAGTAAAGTTTTTGCTCAATTTATATCGATTTCGTTTTGCCTACTGAATTGGTCAATTTTCCCCAACTCCAGATTACTATTTTACTTTCTTTTAGCTGTACAACTATTGCCGTTAAATTACAGTTAATCTTTTGACGTACCTGATGTAGAGCAAGCAACCCTCATTCCATCAAACCGCTCCGCACTTCTGGCTCGTCGGGGAGCCGCCATAAACCGTCGACCATTGGCCTTGGTGGTGTCATGCTCATTAAAAATGACTGGAGACTGAACAGCAGAAACCGAAGGGCTATTAATCGTTGTTCCTGTAACCGAACCCGCACCGTGCACTTTCGGTTGTTGCTGCTGCTGCTGTTGTTGTTGTTGCTGTTGTTGGTGGTGGCGATTCAAGCCGTTGGCTAAAGACGCCAAAAGAGCCGGATCAATATTTTGTTGTCCAATTACATGTAATGGCGTAGCATAAAGTGGAGAGTGGCAACTATCGAATGATCGTTGAGTGTGTGTTCGCGGATGACCTGAGACTGGTGTCGTGGTGGCGGAAGATGTGCCAGCTTTCCGAAAAAATCGGCCATTCTTTTTGTCTCGGATCGCTGCTATTTGCACTCCATTCATCGTTCCTGGGATGGCGTTCTCCATTCTGAGATTCTGCTCTCCCTTACTTAGAACCTGCAGTTCAGAGAAAGAGAACAAGAACAATTTATTTTAATAGGGAATACAATACGCACACAGTTATCTCATGAGCGAGTTCTTGTTCCGTTTAAGAGCTTAGACAATTATTACTTTGCAGATAAATTGGGAGGAGGAAATGCTCGCATAAACATTAGAATTTCTCTCTGTCTCATTAATGCAACTCAATATTCTCCTGTATTTGTGTGCGCCTACTTTTCGTGTTATTATAACCTCCTATGCTTGTTTCGAGCCTCCAGCGTAGGGGATAGCAGACATTTATTAACTTTGATCATGAAGCATGGGCAGGACGGAAAGCAAACCCATTAAAAGAAGAACAATCGACTGCCACTGCCTACGCAGTTTTAGAAAACCATGGGACGCGTCTTTCCAAGAGTGATCAATCATTTACATCTCGTCGACTTTTTATTTCGTTGTCTCTCCACTCAGCAGGAATCACTTTGAATGGAAACAAAGCTTAGACTGAAATGAGAAAATCCATTTTGCATAACTCTCGATGAATATGTTGGGGTCGATGGCACTTCCAGATCAGACAAGTTCTCCATCAATTCTCATCATCAATGTGGGTAACCAAGCTGTCTGTTATCATCGCTTTTTATGCAATTTCAACTAGTCTCCCTGATTGCAAAAAATATCACGTTAAAGATGTACCCTCCAACTACTGAACTGAACTTTGCTGATAAGATGCTGTGTTTTTTATTAAAATACATCCATAAATGTATTCTTGGCTTTATTAACATTTCCTTCTTCAAGAACCACCAGGGCATTTTTAGAGCTACAGAACGTCGTCTGCTCTGATCATATCAGCATCAGATCACCCTTTGATATGAACAATCTTGAAGAAAGTTACCGTTTCTCCGTATGCAATAAAAGCCGAAATTGATATTTAAATTTATTCCGCAACAATAAGTTGAATGGAAACGCGTCCCCCAGATATTTTAATTGCGCGGGTGGATCCAACAGAGAATTAATTAGTTCTAATTACAGTATGCAACATTATTGCGACCATCCCACGAAAATAAAAGTGGAGCCACACGTCATATTTTTGTAATACTCTACTCTAATTAATTAAACAGTGGGAAGGAGGTAATTTTAGAAAAAGTCCTATGAGAATAGGACAGCAAAGGGACCTCAGAGTTTTATAGTAGCGTGAGTTTGAGTTCAGTGAAGCGAATTTTATGCAGCAAGGTTGAACATTAAAAAAGGAAGAAAAGGAATTTATTATGTCTTTACCAGGTTATGTTACTTTTTGTCCTTCAGAAAACTAGCAGACTTCATTTTTGAAATAATAAAAACGAACAAAAGACGCCTGATTATTAGAGGACAACTCAAAGTTATGACAAACTCTGTTCCTGCCTCTGCCTGCCTCGTGTCATTTCATTTCTACCTCGGCGTTTGCTTCCTGCCTGCACCATGCAGTTTCTCCGTATCACATCCCACTTCGCCGTTCCTTTATTTCACTTCTAAAACAGAATAAAATCAACTTTGGTAAGGTTATTACAGCAA
>VYYJ01001422.1:0-31119 GCA_021029165.1 Cyphoderus albinus | reverse complement strand
ATGAGTGGAGGAGGAGGGTGGGGGATGAGTGGAGGTGATGGAGGAGGATGGGGGATGGGAGGAGGAGGTGGTGGTGGATGGGGGATGAGTGATGGCGGCCCTGTGAGTAGCGGTAAAATCGTGATAATCAAAGTGGAAAATGACGGCGGCGGTGGCTGGAGCAGTGGAGGTAATTATTATATTTATTATTTTATTTCAAACTTGCTTACACGTTATGCTGTGGAGTTTAAGTAACTTTTGGGGCAAAAGGAGACTAAATGAAAATGAAAATTTAAATTATACATCACAATAATAACTCACAAACTGAACAACTCATGTTATAAATCACAAAAAAAGAATCATGATGTCCTAATAGAGTTTGCTTACTTTGGAAAACACTTTCGACTGACATTTGGTGGCTACGCCGCCGTGTGGTGCCGAACCAAGATAACGCAGCTAGTCAAGCGATACAAACACTCGTTTGACCAGTTTTTATTCTTTCGAATATTTTGTTTTTCGAATGACATTGCTCGTGCACCTACATAATGGCACGTAATTGTAATATTCCTTTAGAAAACTGTTACAAACCTTTGTTACATCGTTAACGAATTCGTCGCTTCGGTCGAGGAAGGCAATGTCCTCTGAGGATACTAAATAGGCACACGGCAGAATTGGAATCAACACTTCTGATTTGATTATTCGCCAGAGAAAAAACATTTTCCATAAGTCCAAAACACTTTACATTTACTTTTTATTAAGGCGATGCTAAACTTTCATAATAGTAACAATGCGCGAGGAATAAATTGAACTTCAAATGAAGAGTCAAATATTCTTCATTGTTTATGTGAAGTCATTTGATAATAAGAACATTGCGTTGCTCATAAAGTTCGACTAAAGAAAGTCTTAGGTTGATTGATGGATATAACATCGTACTAGTTAAAAGAAAATTTTAGATGTAAAAATGATTCTCAAATTATTGCTGACACGGTTCTCGTTCTCACACTCTTCCTCGTGTTTTTTTGTTTCGCCAAAAGTAAATGCAGAAGAGCGCAAATACAATTGAATTGCATTTGAATGTGGTATGAATGTGTCCGCCCGCAGGAAATTCCGTATTTCTAAGGATTCAAAGTGTTTTGTGTTATATGTACATATGTATTTATGCACATTAACACAACTGGCTGCACACCTCAAGTAATAAACTAGGGAATTGCTCTGTCTCAAAGTAATGCAAAAACTGATCAAGGTTCAAGGTTCGTGTGGTGATCAAAAACTTTGAAATTGAAAAGCTACACAGTGAGATATTAATTTAAATGAAGAAAAGAGAGCATTTTGAATTATTTTCATGTAGAGAACGTATGAAAGGTGTCTGTCCACTCTTTTCCTCAAATTTCTAGTTATAAAATGTTCACTGCAACTGCAAACCTTAAATTTTCGATTTCCCAATCCATTGTTACACCGTTAATACTACCAGAAACTGCATGCCTAGTTTTCGGATTTATAAAAAAACTTTTTATTATTAAAATACCTAAAACCTAAACTTACTTCGTTGGTCAATTTTAGGTCGCTGATTTCATAAATAATCTGTTTAACCCTATCTGACCGCATTTGCTTAATGTATGTAAATATCGCCAAAATTATATATTATAACAGAATGATAAAAATATTATTATAAATAAACATGGTATAAAAATACTCACACGACATTAGATGTTACAAGGGAAAAATTATTTTTGGAATACTCTACACCTTCACATTCTACATAATAGGTTAGGGCGGATCTGCATTTTGTGAGATTTTTCATTTATCAAGCTTGAATTCAGTTACTAATACTATCGATGAATTCTTATAGGAAAACAAAAAGCTACAGTACAATCAATCAGCCTCCGTCATAGTTATAAAAGTGAAAATGAAACTGAATAAAAGATTCCGAGACATTGTAACAATTCAAAAATTCAAAATAGTCATAAAATATTCATGTACAATATTCTGACAAAAGACAATGTTTCTTCGCGCATAATTTTTGAAAACTGAAGATTGTAAAATCTTTACTGTTGTAATTTACTCAAATTGTAATTTATGTTTTATGCAAATTGTTAAGGGAAAACTAAAAGGATGCACTAGGAACTGCATTTGCATTGTGATGTCTAGATAAAGTAATGCAGTAAAACAATAATTAGTTATTTGTTTATGCAATTGCAGCGAATAGTATATTTTCGGCTGAAACTGTGAGAAAAATATTGTAGGGATAATTTATTTCGCAAAGTTAGGTTTTTTCTTTGTTTTCACATTGGTGCATTGCACAGAGAATTCAAACTGAAAGTGAAGTGGTGAGGTTGGGACTTTACTTGACGTTGGCAAATGTTAGAAATCGTTATTGCGTCATGTATATACGAACTTAATTCTTTTCGATTTTCGATGTAAGAAGTGGTCTGTTTAACATAGGTAGTATAAAAATGATGCTATTAAATGTAAACAGGAAGTAGGACACTATAAATATCCCAACAATATTATCTGAAGGACCAATAATACGAGAGAATAAGGTATTTGCATCGGGAAACTATATGCAAAGGGTGTGCTGGTGTCATTACACGTTATTTAGTGACCACCTTTTCCGGGATTTTTGCCTGGCAATTTCAATCAGTGGCATTCATTACGTATAAAATATCCACTACGTAACGTTTAAGCATTTCAAACAATTTTAAAAATGTAGGTTTTACGGCATTGTTAAAATTATTTCAGGAGGTGGCGGAGGTGGTGGGTACGGAGGTGGAGGAGGTGGCTGGGGTGGAAGTGGTGGCGGTGGAGGAGGATACGGCGGTAAATTTTTTTCTGAAATTTATTATAATGGAATGATTGGCAAATTTATTTAAACAAAATTTAACATATCAGGAGGAGGCGGTGGATCCAAAGGTGATAAGGGCGGGGGTTATGGAGGGGGTATGTTTAAGAAAAACTCGCATTTATAATAAACATTTACATAATGTGTCATCATCATAACATCATTAACAAAAATTAATAATAGGTGGTGGTGGAGGAGGTAAAGGAAAGGGAGGCGGCAAGGGAAAAGGAAATGGTGGAGGGGGAGATGGAGGTTATTCATCCTCTAACAGCTATGAAATATCAGCTCCTTCGAGCAGTTACGGTGTGCAAGGCGGAGGGGGCGGTAAATTACAGATTTTTGATTCCATTTGGGTAGCCGTAAGATGTAGAAGGAAACAATACGTGGAAATGCTTTATAAAAAAGTATCCTTACTTGGTTAGGTGATAAAGGATTTGATGAAGGGTACGGTCCACCAAGCACATGGACGCCAGAGGCACCAAGTTCCTCTTACGGGACGATAAGCTCATCCTATGGCGCGCCCGAGGTGCCAAGCTCCTCTTACGGGATGCCAAGCACCTCTTATGGCGGAGGTGGAAAAGGTAACGGTTACAATAAGCATTACAATACAATAAGTGCAAAGCGGTGTTGATGCTTATGGTTAGTTCTGTGATTTTTAAGGGGTATATCTCAACATAGCAATAGATATTTTTGTTAGGTATTCAGTTATAAAGCAAAATTTGTTTATTTGAAATATTTTAAAATCTATTATCGAGGAAATTGAATGAATGAATTTATCCTATCTCTTTCGAGGCTTAAACCTGTGAGTGTGAGAAATACTGTTTAACATTTGAAACTTATTATGTATAAGTTATTAACATTTTTTGAAGCTACTACAGGGCTTTTCTAATTTATAACAGTTTATTTTTGTACTTACTATAACTATAACTTTACAACATTTATTAACGAGGAAGAGAGCTACGCAATAATCCGTGGATAAACTAATAATAAACTATTCATGTATACTTAGGTGATAAAGGATTTGATGGAGGGTACAGTCCACCAAGTTCGTCCTATGGAATTCCTGAGGCGCCAAGCTCGTCCTATGGAAAGGCCGAGTCGCCAAGCTCTTCCTATGGGATCGGAAGCAGCGGAAAGGGCAACTCCGGCGGTTATAGCGGGGGTGGAGGAGGTAACGGTTACAATAAGTGATTTATAAATTTTTCATGCAAAGGGGTTTGACTTTTTAGTTCTGATTTCTGAGGGGTATTTCTCAACAGTAGGTATTTTTAGTAGTTATTGTATTCATTTAGAAGAGAAAGTGTCAAAGCAAAACTATTAATAAATATGTAATAATTCCATTTGGTAGGTTTTTGTTTATTTGAAGTATTTTAAAATCTATTATTGAGGGAATTGAAATTGAATGAATGAGTTTATTCTGTCTCTTTTGAGGCTTAAAATTATGAGAAATGCAAAATTTGTTTGACATTTGAGACTTATTAACATTTTTTGGAGCTACTACTGGGCTTTCCTAATATATAACAGTTTCATTATAACTGTTTTTTCTATTTAATTTTATTAACTATAACTTTACAATATTTTTAAGCGACGAGTAGAGCTGCGCAATAATCCGTGGAAATGCTTTATAAAACTATTCATGTATACTTAGGTGATAAAGGATTTGATGGAGGGTACAGTCCACCAAGTTATGGAATTCCTGAGGCGCCAAGCTCGTCTTATGGAACCCCCGAGGCGCCAAGCTCGTCTTACGGGATCCCAAGCGGCGGAAAGGGCAACTCCGGCGGTTATAGCGGGGGTGGAGGAGGTAACGGTTACAATAAGTGATTTATAAATTTTTAATGCAAAGGGGTTTGACTTTTTAGTTCTGTGATTTTTGAGGGGTATTTCTCAACAGTAGATATGTTTAGTAGGTATTCAGTAAGAAAGAAAAGTGTCAAAGCAAAACTATTTAAAATAAATATGTAATTACATTTAGTAGGTCTGTTCATTTGAAATAGTTTAAAATCTATTATTGAGGGAATTGTCATGTCTAGCTTAAGAAGGTAAGTTCTTTTTTGAGAAAATTGTCGAAATTTGTCTA
Source organism: Cyphoderus albinus (assembly GCA_021029165.1). NCBI lineage: Eukaryota > Metazoa > Arthropoda > Collembola > Entomobryomorpha > Paronellidae > Cyphoderus > Cyphoderus albinus. The sequence goes on along the minus strand of VYYJ01001422.1, from coordinate 26,221 downwards.
AACATTTACAATGGTATGTAAATGTGCTTGTGAGTGATGAAACGATTTGAAACCCAAATATACCACATATTACACACAATGAGCAATTTTTAATCGTTACAATTATTTCAATTCTGTAAATGTGTACAGTTTTCGCAGTAGATGTTGACATTTGTAACGTTTGTCTAAGAAGTCTGAAATTCTGAACGCTGAGTATTAAATAGTTTCGTAAATTGTGATAGTAGTTTCAGAAAAACCCTTCATAACAAATTAGGAAGGATATACTTATCACACTCTGGGGATTCACATAGTCTCGGGAATATCGAATTGTCCCCTGTAAAAAACTAGAAGAATACATGAGTAAGACCATTCCAAAACTGCATAAATATAACAGTTGTGGAAAACATTTGCAATTTTTAGTAGATAACGTAAGAAAATCACTAGCAAAAGGTCACGGTTTAAGTTTCAAGTCATTCTCCTTAGTGGATTATCCACTGTGGATGTCCACATGAATGTGCGAACGTTGAAGGGGCCTACCCATTTCAACAAATTTTCAGCAATCTGTCTGTATAATCTGATAATCTGCATGAAATTTGGCAAGGCAAAAATATGCCCCAACATATTCCCCAGTCGCTGTTTTCACATTAACTCTTTTATGATATCTTGATTTTTGGATGTAAAAAGTGAAAAGGTCAGTCATAGAAGTTGTAGTCTTTACCACGTATTTAGTTCAAGTTATTAAAAACTTGAAAACTGCACGAATGTGTTCTGTCGAGCATTTACTATTGGAATGGTCTTATGTCTGCAATCCGATTTGTTCTATAGGTAGTTATAGTTGGTTGATTGTAATTTGTAATGTAATGCAGTATTGTAGTTTGTGTACTAACTGGTTTAATTAAATGTAGCGAATAGCGGAGTAGAGCCAACTAGCAGTGGAGGATACTCCACATTGAAAGGAGGAAGTGAAAATGAGCTTAGTGTACCTCCACCTCCTGCAAACTCAGGTACGTAACATTTTAAAATTATAACAAGTAAATCTTCTTGCTCACAAATTTTAACTAGGCATGGAAAATGTTAATTACAGCAAGTTCAACTGGAAATAACTACAATGCACCAGGAAATTCCGGAAGCGGAAATAATGTTCAATCATCGCCAGGAAATTCGTTGCCAGAAGACAGTTATGCCCCACCCAGGAAGAACACTAATTCCAATAACAGCAAACAGCCTTCGAACAGTTATTCCGCGCCGCCAACTGAACAATCTAACTACAACACTAATTCGAACAGTTTTGGACAAAGTGGATCAACGTCGTACAACGCGCCTTCAAGTCCCTCTAACAGCTACCAAACCCCAAATACCGCTTCGGGTCAGACTAACAATTATAATTCTAACCTGAACAATTTTGGATCCTCTTCAAATGGTCAAAGTGGATCAAATTCTTATAATGCCCCCTCAAGCGGAGGTTCCAATACACCACTTACACCAACAAATAATTATGGGGTCCCTGCTTCCAACTCAAACAATTTTGGATCGTCTTCAAATAGTCAAAGTGTATCAAATTCTTATAATGCGCCCTCAAGCGGAAGCGGAGGTTCCAATACACCACTGACGCCAACAAATAATTATGGAGTCCCTGCTGCCAACTCGAATAATTTTGGATCCTCTTCAAACGGTCAAAGTGGTTCTAATCTTTATAATGCCCCTTCAACTGGAGCGCCCACGCCAACAAGGAATTTTGGAGTGCCTGACACCTCCAACAGCTATCAACCTCCAACAGCGACGGGACAGACCAGCAATTATAATTCCAACTCTAATAATTATCAACAGCGACGGGACAGACCAACAATTATAATTCCAACTCTAATAATTATGCATCGAATTCAAACGGACAGAGTGGATCTAACGCCAACCCTGCAGCCGTGCCAAATCCCCAATCGTCGTATCGTGCGCCCTCAACTACTGGTGGATCTAACGTTCAAACTTCCTACGGCGCTCCAAATCCTTCTGGTTCGTACATCATCTTTCTTATGAAAAGCATCACGTGTACATAAGGTTAATGCTTTCTTAACTGTCTTATTTTTAAGGTGGTTCTGGCGGTTATTCTACGATAGGGTCGGATGGTCTTTACAGTGTACCTGGAGAAGGAAGTACATCGCAATCAAATATGGGTAACCCTGCCGGTGTCGGTGTCACCAAAGGAAATGCTGATAATATAATAGTGAAATTTGTCTCCAGTAATGGACAAGGTTTGGAAATTGGGATACACATCACAGTTATGTATATTCTTGGATAAGTACTGCATATTAAAACCTTGACTGTTGTGTTAATTTTAGTGTATAAACCAAGTGTGACCTATGGAGTCCCACATTCATTGCAGCAGCAGCAGTCACAACCCCAACCCCCAGAACCTCAGAGCAATGCACCCACTGGCAACAATGGAGGTAGTGGCGGTTATGGAGGAGGAGGAGGTTCTTCGAGTTCAAGCAATTCAGGATACTCCTCCAGTTCGGGGAGTAGTTCGGGAGGTACATACGTTTTTTACTTCTGGTCCAGAAGTTCTGGATTATTTTACTTTACCCACAAAATTGTTACGATTTACCTAATTATTTTTCTTGTTCCATCCAGGCGGGTATTCTTATTCAGCAGGAAGCGATTTTGGGGACNTACCTAATTATTTTTCTTGTTCCATCCAGGCGGGTATTCTTATTCAGCAGGAAGCGATTTTGGGGACGCAGTAGGCTACAAAATTGGTAAAAGTAAAGATGGTTTAGGTGCTGAAATCACCATAACGTACGGAGAAGTAGATACGTCCCACGAGGATGACATCGGACATGGGGGAGGTTACGACCAAAAAAGGCGAGCTTCAGCCTCTTCTCCGGTTCCTTCATTGATCCCTTTCCATCCCATTCAACTCTACAAGCAGAGTCTCATCAATCGCTCATAGTTTTTATGTCCATTATATTGGAACAAGTCTTTGTCTACCATGCAAACATTTTGTTGTCGAAAATGGAGGAGAACTGTCGTGAATTTCTAGTCATTTTTTATGTTTATAAATACACTTATCAAACCAGGATTGTATTAACGATTCAAACAATGTGTCAATTCAGATTGAACAAAGGTACATGAATGAATTAATTAATATTATTGTGCACGAACTTTAGTGTACATTTATTTTTTAATTTAGACTAGAAAATTATCTGCATTGTTAGATCATTCGCCATACTCTGTGTTTATTTTGTTAATGATGAACCCACTAATAATGCCATACTATTGTGATTGTGAACATTGCGTTCGTATCTTCTCAGTTCACAATTATTGTACGGAAAAGAGAGTTAAATATTAATAAAACCTTTTTTATTACTGTAATACGAAAAAAAATCTTGAAAGCCTTTTTTCTCAGGATGGTCTTACAATGCCCCGCCGTAAAGAGACAATGCTAGAGAAACAAAGAGGAAAATGTTGAACTTTGAAGGCGCCTTTTACATGTTCACGGGCTCTGTTGTTGTTTCTGAATTTCTGATAAATCTCTTTACTTCATAAAGCTTTTCAGCATTTGGCGCTGAGTAAAAATAGCCTTCTCTGAGATGTTCGAAAAGTGCTTTGTTTTTCTTTGTTTTGTTTACGTTACGATTGCTTTACCAGTTTTTCCGACAACAATCGGTGACAATGTTCAATGTTAGAAAATAGCGAATAGATTTTTTCAATCTAAATATTTATTCATTTATATTTATCGTTTTAGCAGACTTTCCCTGCAATTTCCCTCGTTCGTTAAGTTTTTGTACTCGTATTGTGTTCGAAAAAGATAAAAGTGACATGGGTATTACCGGTTTATTACCGTTGCTCAAAAAAGCTAGCACTAAAAGTCATGTACGGAAATTCAGCGGTTGTACAGGTTGGCGACATTCTTTTTCAGACTTATTTCATTATTTGATATGTTATGCTGGTTCGAAATAATAGTTTGACAGTCAAACTTTGACTTTACTTTGTGCTAATTATTCACGAATGACGAATTGTGTAGACTTTGAGCTATCCAAATGATGTTCGCTTTTTATACAATTAACTTAGCTATAGCCGAAAAACAAACAACATTTAGATAGCTCAAAGTCTACATTATTCGTTGTTAGCACGAGTTAAAACCAGTTTGGAGTTAGGAACTAAAATAAATTGAACTAAATCTTAACTGACTCAAATTTTTGTTGCAACCCTTTTTACAGTCGCAATCGATGCTTACTGTTGGCTTCACAAAGGTAACAAAATAGCAGGAAATTACATAATTAGCATTTAATTGTTCATGTTTGTATTTCAAGGGTCATGTTCACGTTATGTTATGTATTAACTTTATGTATCGATCCATTTACGTTTATAGGAGCGTTTGGTTGCGCGGAAAAGCTCGGAAAAGGTACTTGTATTTTTGTATTAAGGTTTGATTATCTGGAAACACTTGAATAAAAGTCTATTCTATTGTATTCTTAGGTGAGCCAACTGATGCCTATATCAGTTACTGCATGAAATACATTCAGGTCCTTTTAGACCACAACATTAAACCTATCTTGGTTCTCGATGGACGAAATTTACCGTCGAAAGAGCATACGGAAAAGAAGCGAAGGCAGTAAGTTTAATATTTATTTGTAGTAGTGTCTCTAAAGTTAAAATCCAATTTTGGTGAATTAGTTAACGAATTCATAATTCATTTGAAGTTAATTTTATGTACAATTTTACACAGAAAACGTGACGAAAACCGGAAGCTGGCTAGAAAGTACCTCCAAGAAGGAAAACGAAAGGAAGCTTGGGAATGTTTCACTAGGTGTGTTGATATCACCCCTGCGATGGCCAGAGAATTCATCAAGGTCTGTTAAGTGTTAACCGTTACTCTTTGTCTTCGCTTTAAACATAAAATTCTGAAGTGAGATATACATCGCAATAACAAAATATTTCTACTCTTACAACATTAATCCACAGGTCTTGAGATCGAAGAAAATTGACTACGTTGTTGCACCTTACGAAGCCGATGCTCAGCTAGCGTACTTAGCCAAAACTGGAGTTGCAGACATCATTATTACGGAAGATTCTGACCTTATCCTTTTTGGATGCCCCAAGGTACGAAATTGTATTAATCGGAATTTAGTACCGCAGTTTTTTCATATCATGTTTAAATGGCTTTTTTGGTTAACTAACAGATATTTTTCAAAATGAGTGTGTATGGAGATGGTACCCTCTTTGATCAATCAAAATTGCCTCGATGTATGGATGTGACTCCTGAAAACTTTATTTTCGAGAGATTTCGTTGGATGTGTATTTTGTCTGGTTGTGACTACCTTGCATCGCTAACTGGAATAGGACTAGGCAGAGCTAAGAAAATCATTCAAGCCGGAAAGTTTTCCGATATCAGAGAGGTAATTTGAAATTACTAATTTCATGAGTAAGTTATACGAAAAGGAATGCTTCTAGGAAAATAAAATGCTTATTTAATTATTAGATGATTGAGTCCATTCCATCAGTTTTAGAAACAGTTCAAGTTGAAAAAATAACAGATAAATACATAGACGGATTCCTCCAAGCCGAGAACACTTTTCTGTATCAATTAGTATTTGACACAAAAACACGACAAGTAATTCCTTTAAATCATTACCCTGAAAATACCGGAGAAAACCATTTTCCTTACGCTGGATCCTACCTGCAACTAAAGGTACGATATTTATAACAAATCAAACATTGTCATATATTTTTAGTATGGTGTGGACTGAGTTATCCATGTAGTAAAAATATTAATATTATGCTCATTGTTTATTTTTACCTTTAAATTCTTTCAGGTAGCTGTCGGTCTGGCGTTGGGAAACGTTGACTTGCATTCTTTAAAGTTTGTGGACACATTTGAACCAATGCATTCTGTAAGCTGAAATTGTAGCGGAGATGAAACAACCAAAGCAAGCAAACATGTTACCTACTCATTGTAATAAATTATAATCTTCCCTTAGGGTTATAACAACTCCAGCATTTGGTCCTCTTCATTTGTGCCAATAAAAGGAAGGGTAATTGATGAAAGTAAGGATGTTGGGATGCAAATATGTTCTGGTTCCAGTCAAAGCAAGAAGCGGCCACTAGCCACAACCAGTAATAATTGTAATTTAATACAAATTTGTTTCATGCCAATCGGTTTATGCAAATTTATTTTGCCGTTGCAGTTACAAATCGAAATAGTGTTCATACTGCCCCTAGTGACGAGGATTTGTTGAACCTGTATACTGACAGGTCCACAACGTCCCACAGTTCGAGCGATTTAGACTCTGACGAGCTGGACAGCGATGAAGCTGAATCTCCTTCAAGTTTCAAGCGACGTCGAGTCACAGATAGAAAGACTGAACCGGAAGAACGAGAAGAGAGCTCACCATCTTATAACACACGAAGTAGAAACTTGCCATTCCGGAAATCTACCGAAAACCTTAAAGTTATTGTTAAAAGCAAATACTTTCGCTCCGAAGAAAAGCCAGTAAACGGCTTCAGATTAACTGAAAAGCAGAAAATGACTGAATCTCAAAGGAGTGACGAGGTATGTTTGTTTGTTTGTGCCAGTGTTGTTAATGATTAACAGTTAATCGGCCTTTCAATATTACATTTATATCAGTTTATTAAGCGTTTCAATTTATTCTGCAGATGGGCGATTTAGAGGAAGCTGCCAAACAAAAATTGAGTATTTACAGCAATGAGAGTCAGTATGACGAAGAAATGAATGGAGATGACATGATGATATCGCAAAGATCGTCATCAAATCCGTTACCTTTGGCCTCACAGTGTTCACAATTGTCCAATGGAGTTATGACAAGACGTTCCACATTAAACGGAAAGACTGAGCCGGAAGAAGTAACTCTAAGTGATGATGAATCTGACAATGATGAGAAAGATGGGTCGTTTTCGGATTCATTGGTTTCGAAGGTGCAACAAAAGCCAGGTTTAACTTTTACGAAAAGTGAAAGTCAATCACCATACTTTTCCAGTTCAACAAATAATGTCAGGAGGGCTCCTTTATCGCAGCCTTCATCGAAATGTAGGAGACCTGGACTTTCAAGGTCAACAAAAAAAGATTCCAAACAACAAAGCGTAATGGAAATGTTTGCTAGACAGAAAAGCAAACAATGTTAAAGAAGCACGTGCGACGTGCACTAAATGTTTCTTAGTTCTACCGATAGGAATACTATACTGTTAGTCTGTTATCATTCACAAAAATAATGTTTTATGTATTGCGAGTTTTAGTTCTCAGTTTTTCAAGACTTGAAATGAAATTTTTATAACAGTTGCAATTAAGAGCGAAGTAAGAAACAACCTAAAGACTGACTTGACCTACGCTTAATAACTTGATTTGCAGTATTTGCATGCAAAGTAATCAAAATTTAAATTCTAATGTTTTACGTAAACATTGCAATTGAGTTGCCACTCGTCTCTTTTGCTCAATATGTGGCATAATAAATATTCTGTCCACGCATTACTATTAAAGATGACAAATGACAATAAAATTCTTTTGTACCTTTGTTAAAAACTAATGCAAGCAGCATTTTCACAACAGATTTCTGATTTCTTGACAATATGGAGTGACGTACACGAATGCATAAAATTAAAACTGTTTTCATTTATTACAAAATTCAAAATATCAAATCACAAAATATTAATAATTTCTGCATTGCATTGTATTGACCTAAATCCACTAATGTCAGTTTTTCCATTTGATTGCCTGGCAGAAAAAGAAATTCGCAAATTATTCTTCCTTGCGCATGTTTTTACTTTATTACGGTACCACAGTACCACGTTATATCTTGCCCTAGTCACTTACGGTATTTCTTAACGTATTGTCAGCGTAAACAGCTTCTTTTGAGTTTTCGTCTAAATTAGCCCGATACGTAAGAATGGCTGCCCTATCCTTTTGTGCTGCGTATATCTTTAAAGAAAACGTATTTATTTTAACGCGGTGAAGATAAAACTCTACCAAATTTTAAAGAAAATGCAAAAATTTCCTTACATCAATCACTACCATGTGACACTTCAGTTTCTTCGCTATCCCCAGTCTCTTCTCGTAGTCGTCTATTAACCTTAAAAATCTTGAGATAAGATCAACAGGAGCTTCTTTCAAGCTGTAGCAGACGTCTTCCAGCGGAAGAAGGCATTTGTCTTTTGTTCCTCCCAGCCACGACTAGGAATTTCAGTAGAATATTTCATGCGCGCTTTCGTTTTATATGAATTAAACACTAATCATAAACATTTGTACTGACCTTTGTTAACAGTAGTGTTTCCACCTGTGGCCATTTTTGCTGCTTCACGAGAGCTTGTAAAACAACCCATGCGTACTGCTTACTATTCAAATTAAATTTTCCTTTAAAAATTTCAACGTTTAACAGAGGCGTGGTGCTCTCAAAGAAATGTTCTGCAACAAATCCCAAGGTTGCCAGCACTGAACTGTATTCTATATGTGGGAAGAGAACATCTTTTTTCTCCTTGATTTCTTTCTGAGTGTCTAGCAGCATCAAATGTTGATTTATAAAGACAACAATGTCCTCATCACAAAGTTGACATTCGGATGAATTAAAATGTTTCAGTTCTTTCATTAAATTTTGAAAATTTCCTCCGCCACGTTTCAGAATTTGCTTATATCTTACTAATAAGGCTTCCTTTGTTCTTCCTAGCATACTACAAAATTCCAAAATAAAGACTTTCATTATGATTATCCATTCACAATTAAAACAATTTAAGGTACTTCAAAATAGTTACTTTAATAGGTCTGCGAGATGATTAATTTCATTCCTGGTTTCAAGGTATCTTGTGTAATGATCCGTGGCGGGTTTGAACTCTAAAAGTAATTGGCGGAATAAGCTAGGTCGAAGAGTTTTGGAGAGAAACAGTGTCACCTGCAAATTCAAAGGTTACAGAATTGTGGTTAGTTAAGGAGATAAAGAAACGAGTCTCGCCAAGATATTTTGTGTGTATTACCGCAAGAATGGCGTTTCCATCATTGATTTCAATAGCTTTGCATAGAAGCTGCCTTTTTTGATTTAAAGTTTTATAGGGTTCTAATATCACTGCCTCGCTGCCAATTAGAAATTGATGAATTGTATCATCTACTTGTGGAGTGTGTAGGCGTCCTTCTCCGAACTGTACATTGTAATAATTAGTTAAAAGTTACTTTATTCCATTAATGAATCTTAGAGATATAAAATTATTACAATTTACATCTCTTGATATTAAGTCCTGAGCGAGCGGGGCTCCAACAGACATTATCGGTCTCTCTAGTTCTAAATTTTGAAAATTAAGCATAACGTGAAATTGATGATATCAGTGCTAGATTCGTACAGTACATAATCACAGAAAGCATCAATGCTGACCTTTTTCAATTGTGCCCGAGTCAGACCACAGAAACGCAGGCAAATCACGAATCCTTTGTAAAGATTCTGGATGATCGTCACTGGATCCATCGGAAGCGAATGACCGCAAAGAACTCACTTCTGCACGTAACTCCGAATTAATTTTCGTTGCTGCTTCATTGTGACCACCGAAAAACGAGGAATCCTGATGAATTCGAAAAACAATGAACAAAATTATTTTCTATTGCACGGATTTTACTTTATAACTAGGAAAGCTTCATTATTTAATTTAATTTAAGTTAATTGAATGCTATTTATTTTACAGTTAGTTTCAGTATCTAGTCACTAGATTCTAGTGGTACGTATTATAAATGACAAAGAAAGTTACCTCCTCGATAAAATCAGATTCGTCCCCAAAATCAAATCCTTTGGTAGTGGATTCGTTCCACCATTTGTCATCGTCCAAGGCACCTAGCCGATTTGAAGCCATGATTTATCTGCCCAGAACAGCAATTAGAAAATGCTTCAAATCAAACGTCTTTTTCAAATCCCGAATGTCTTGCAAACTTTGTTCCCTGTGTCTGTACATGGAATATACAAGTTGCAAGTTGCAATGGTTCCAAACTTCCGACTGAAGCAGCTGACACTCATCTGTTGACTCTAGCTAGCTCTGTTGCTGCTGCTTCTGTGCTGCTTGCTGTAAGCAAAATCTGCAAATATACCCATGCGTATTTGCAGCCTGCAAATTGCAGGTGTTTCGCAGATCGAGAGCATAGCTAGAAAGCATTTCTGCTGTTATTACTCACGATGCGATGTTTGCATGAATAATTATCGCACTAAATGTTTATATGTTTACTATATCTGACATTAATTAAAAACCTAGTTTTCTTTATATGGAAAAATCAAATGCAATAAGTTACATGATTCGTTGTAACTTGTAAGCATAAATCAAGGTTATAAAGAATGACATATTACATATTACAGCTCTTTTGTGTTCATATACATATTTTTATTTTTATCTCCGTTCCTGATTTGATTATGAAGTCGTTAATACTGCATTTCTGCAATCCTTCTTCTTTTTCCAGTCCCTTTTTCTTTTCATATCGAACTCGAAACGTCAATATCGCTATTTAACACCAGTAAATAGCAGATTGCAAGTAGGATGAATTTTTTAAGCGTCTGCTGAGTGCAAGCAAATACATGCTTGCTAACTTTAAGTTAATATTCCTGCAATTTCCGCTGATTACCGTGTATACATGCTATGGCACACTATCCCCCTCATGTCAACGTGATTAAGAAATATAATGTAGTGTTAGACTAAGACTTACTCCTAGATAAAGTATTGACTATGTCTTGCGTGCTGATTCTTGGGAAATGTAAAAATAGCAGATCTGCGTTTTTCATGGAATCACGCAACGCGTGAACTGTATTTATCTAACCAGTTTGACGGAATATTTTTATACAACTTTGCCTTAATCGTGTCTGGCCCATCTCCATATACTTTGTTCTTTGCTTTTCGAGCTGCGTGTCACAGCCACACCGTAGTGGTTCATGAATGGCTCAGCATTTAATAATAACAATAATGACGTTGTTACCAGTTCCGTTTTTTGCCGAGATGATCAACAGCAGAGGCACCCAGCAGCCAGATCAAATTACTTTTGCATAATATATTATGCGATCTGTAATACGTGGAAAAATATGAGTAACAACTATTTCCAAGCAGGCTAATGATAATGAGCCGACTGATGTTTAGATTTTAGACCTTATAGTTTCTATCACACGGAATTTATTGCAATTTTTACCACAAGCCCAAGCAATAGCTTCTTTCACATTCTTCTTGAATTAACCATTACATGACAGAATATTATTCTGTGCAAACAATAAAGGTCGGAGATGGAGATTATACGAATACAATTAATGTAAATGGTTTGTCGTCCATCTGAAGATAATTTACTTAAACATATTTATATCCAGCACAGTGCAACTTTTACACTCAAACAGTACTATTTTTCAATCTTAATCAAGGAGTTTCTTCTTGGCTAAAGATACGCTCATGTGAAAGTGCATAGATATATTAATAGGTATAACCCCATAAATAATCCCGTCGTTTGACCTTATGATAAAGTTGATCGTTTAAGTTGATTTCTCTTTAATCCATTTAAATAACTGGAAAATATCTTGCGTAAATGTGACACGGATTACATGACGTTACGATTCATAATAGCTCTTGAAGAAATTAAAGTCAAAAGTGTTACAGTTATTAATAAAAATACGGAATAATGTAGTAAGCAACTTCTGACGACCTTTATAATTCAACAACTGCACTGTGTTGCTGACCATTGGTTGACATCTTGACTCTGTCTGTGACCTGTATCTTTATGCAGCACGTTGAACTACACCGTGAGCTTTACAATTATCCAATATTGATTGGGGTGAGTGAGGAGTAAGAAAGAGCTGAAATAAGAAATTGTATTTTAGTTCTACATTCTACATGCAGCTCACGTATCTCTAACTAACGTTTAAATTAAGATTTGATGGCAAAGGAAAAGGGAAAGTTTAACTTAAGTTCATTATTCTCCTTGGATCAGAAATGTAGTTTGCATTGTAATGCATTAAAGATAATGTAAATTTTGCACAAATTTAACTGTGCAATCACAAATAGTAAAAAGTTATTAGTTGTTTTTCCTCAGTTTATTCGAAATCGTCAAAATGTCGAAGGCAAAAAGTTCTAGTGAATTTGGCTCTAAGTACGTCTCATTTCAAGATGAAATCGATGAAGATATTCATGTAGACCAGCCAGACGTAGGCGGAAGTAGCAGTGCTTCTACCATAGAACTTGTCGGGAATGGTTCGGTTGTTGGCAGTGGAAGTGGAGAAGGCCCTCGCTTCCCGAAACGAATTAGACTGAGAGCAGTGTTGGAAAGTGAGCGAGAATATTTTCTAAATCAAATGAATGTTAACCTGTTCCGCAAATTAATTATTTTGCAAGTAGTGGCTTCTGTTACCATTGTTGTATCACAAGTAAGTTTTCGCTATTTCACGATTCTAAATTTTGTCATTTACATGCATATCCATCAGTGTATTACAATACATTCCAAATTGTATGTTTTATTTTATGGAAAAGGTAGTCCTCTACGCAATTGTCACAAGATATAATTACAAAGTCCTCGATTACATCGGAGTAGGCTTATGGGGCCCGCTTCTGTTTTTCTCTACCGCTTCCTGGCTAGCGTGGTCCACTACAAAATCTCCGTCGGGTTGCTGTGTTGGAACAGCTCTGGCCTTTCAAATCACCTCCATTATCGTTGGATTATTTCTACTGATTTTATCCTGTTTTTCACTCGCCCAACACGGCCAATATAATTATTGGCGTCACAATGATGGCGAAAGAGAACAGTATGATCCTGAAGGTTGTTGTTGTTGTTACTTGAACGTTTTTTAAAAAGACGAATCTCTGAATTTTAAGCGTAATTCGATAATTCCTGTTTATTTACAGTAACTGGAAGAATTTTCTGCTCACTGATGATTCTTTCTGCTGTGGGTTTCACAGTGGCCGCTATTATTACTAGCATTCAGTACTGTAAACTGACGTGTTGTGCAAGAGCCAACGTTAGTATACCTATTTCAGTTCATGAAACTTCCATGATTTCTAATATGTAAAAATTGCAATGCAAGTTTAATGCTCATGTTTTTTCTCTTAGGCACACGAAACGGTTTTGTTCGATGTCGAAACCATAAAGGTGTAAGGTGGAATTGTGGATATTCACGGAGCAAGTATGGAAAGCATGAAGGCTGTGTAATCCTTTGGCCAGAATGTTCAGATAGAAGACTAAGTTAGTAAATGGCTCAGTTATCGTTGTGGAAAGGGGTGAAAGCAGATTTATACTTCTAATTACTGTTTATTGTTATCTTTTGCAAATATTTATTTATCGTGTTATGCTGAATAATTACTGAAGCGTCTTATGACGTCCTTTATATACACACATTAATAATCTTCCTTTCACTCTTCGCAACTGCGTCATTCAGTCCAAAGCATTAACTGTTTAGAATTGCAAGTTTTAAAGAGATAAAATGAAAAATAGAATGAAGGACAAGGACAAAAGTTTTTATTTTTCATTTTATTTTCAAACCGCAAATATTTCGATGTTAAATAATAAACTCTTAATACATAATATAAAGTATAAAGTAACTAACATATTATATTAAATGATTTTCGATTGTACCTACACTTATTTTGTAAAATTTATAATTAAGGGTAAACTTGTTTCCAACTATTCTTTTAAGCTAGTTATAACGATCTACAATTAATTACATCGACTTACTTTTAAAACTCAAACGTAACTAAATTGAGAATTCGCTGAACAAATAAATACACGGAAGGTCAAAAGGTCTTTTTACACAATAATTAATACTACTGCTAAATTATTTACATATTCTCAGTACAAAAATAGTCTCTGCAGTCTATATATGTATTAAAAATAAGGACAAGTTTGTTCCTAAAATTACTATAAAGTACTTGAAAAGGTTAAGTTAAAAATTAAACGTTGTACCTTCGACAGTTGGCAGAAGAAGTGGGTTTTAAAAATGCAACAAAATTGAATGCAGAATAAAGCAGACGCGCAATTTACATTAATATGATACATAATACATTGAACATTGTACATGATTTCGATTGATATTTCTATACAAAGGAGATATGTCTCGTCCTCTTCTTTTGACTTCCCCCATGGTTATTCGGTATTGACATGATAGAGCCCCCATAACTCCCATTTGGGTAAGGACTCAATTTATCACACTCGCTCAAGGTGACTGTTGTGCCGCCACTAGGCATTGGAACACTAATTCTGGACAAATTACTGCTGTCCATGTAATGTCCGCTGTCACGTATTCTCATAGAGTTTAGTGAGTGATTGACAGGATGAGTCCCATATCCACCCTGATTTTTAAATCCACCTTCATCGTCTTCTTCTGAGGATGGACTTTGGGTGCTGCTACCTCCACTGGAAGATTTCTGTTGACTGAACACATTTTGAACTGGGTGACGAGAAGAAGGGGTGCTGAACATGTTGCCACCACTATGTAATGGATCATAGGAAAGTGAAGCGTTCAGTCCCATTGGGTAATATGAGGGGGAAATGTGACCACTACCAACATTATTGTGAAGCTGGTGAGCATTGGGAGCCGAGTCATGGGTTAAATGAGTTGTTGCCTCACTGCCTTCTGACGGTTTGGAGCCGACTGAGCTAGAGTCGTTACTGTTTCCTGAGTAAATATCTCTGTATTGGCTACCAGTGTTGCCATTTCCATTATTGTTCGTGTGGGTCACGGGGGGATACAAAGCAGATGCGGGAATGTAGCTGCTCATTTTACCAGAAATTCCATGAGAGGCTGCGTTAATTTTGTTTGTCGCTTCGTGATTGTCTTTTCCTGAAGAGTTTGTACTTTCATTCTCCCAACAACAGCTAACCGCCATCATTCCCTCATCTCCCTTCTTATTTGCAGGGTAGCCGTTATTTTGGGATTTGCCGTTGGCGCCTCCGTCTGTGTAAATGTTGTGGTAAGCCGGAGGAGACTCACTGGTTTTCTTTTTGTTTTTTCGGACGCATACCGCAGTAACAATGAGGGTGGAGACCAAAATAAGAAAAACGGCTGCGCCCGCAAGCACAACGTAAAGCTCGGTCTCATTTAAACCCCGAAACCAGGTAGCGCCCGCATTGAACACACCGGAGAATTTCTGATTATTTTGATTGTGAAGATTGAGAGAGCGAGAAGAAGTGAGATTGGATACCAATGCTCCGTCCTCCCAAGCGTCAGTAAGCTTCACAGTGGAAGTGGGCGTTTCCTTAATATAGACAGACACGAGATTGGAAACCTTGCCTCTGTTGCGGGCATTGTCAACAGCAACAATTCCATAGTAGAAATAATCGTTTGCCCAGGGCACGGACACAACACAGCTCTGTCGAATCCCATACGCTTCAGGTTCCGGTGTAATGGATGCGTGGACAAGAATTCCGTTTTTCATGAAGTTGTCATTTGTGAGAGCGTCGCGCGACGTGTAGCAGCGAATTTCATATTTTGTGGCTTTTCCGTTATCGAAATCGCCTCCAGGGGCTGTCCAGCTCAGTCTAATTTCTGAAGTGGAGTCAACAATCTTTTCAACACGTAGATCGGTTACTCTACCTGCAATTGAATGAAAATTATAATAATTCGTATTAAAAATTAGCAATTCGGCATTTACACACATAAAATAATCATTTCTCACATTGGTAATTTCACACACACACAAAACAACTTAAAATTTAAATTCCATAAAATTACCTGGTGGATACGGATCTTCTCCAATGGGAATGCTATGACGGACCGTGAACGACGATCCTATCATGTGACGGTTGAAAGTGCCAGTTGGAATGGTGGCAATATGCGGTACACTTGATCCACAGCAAGATGGTTTGTCTACAAAAGATACATGTAATAAAGTATCGTCATGAGTAATGCTATTACGTATCTTTTACATATTCAGGACATCATTATAAGTGGAGCCGAAAAGTTTCTTACCGTATGAACCACGAGTAATGTTGGTGTGGACCGGGACAACGGCCTGGCCATTATTGTCATTAACCTGAAGGTTAACAGAAAATACCCCAGGCAAGGAACCAAGCTGTGTAAAGTAGGCAGAGTATACCCCGTCTCCCCAGGTAATGTCTGGATCACCACTTCCTGTATCAAGTAAAGGAACGCGCACAATTAAGTTGGAGTACTGGGTTTGGTGTTGTCCATTTGGCAATCTAACGACTGCGGTGACGTTGGCATTCAGTACTGGCAATTCTCCTTGAAGAACTTGAGCGTACAGCATAACGACTTCAGTATCCCCCAATTCAGGTTTTCTTAAGACGGTATTCCAGAAACGGACAGATATTGCCTCCGGCTTTCTCGCTTCTGTCACCACATCAATGGAAATTGGTCTGGGTTGTTGGTTGTGATAATATTTGATTGTATAAGTCCACAACCCAGGCTCCGCCACTCCGGGTACACGAAGGGTTAACATTCCTATGTTAGCAGAAAAAAACATTTTTTTATCAAATAAATAGTTAGCGTTAAAAAATAATAAGCTTCAGCACTCTTTTCAAACAAACAAAGCAAAATTCTATATTTTTACATACCTTCTGCATTAAGGGGTAAATCGAACTCCTTTCCTGTGGGGCTAATAAGTTGCAATCCATCAACGTCTCCGTGTTGTTCGGGTGTGACAGTTACCCAAGTATCACGCCCAAGACCATCTTCCACATTAAATTTTCCTCGCACTTGCCAATCTGAGTTTGGCCACTGTAGAATTTGATGCACTTTGTAGAGAGGGGCACCAAGCTGCTCATTTATGATCTTCAAGAAAATGTTGTTCAATGCTTGGCTTTGCTCCAGGTTCTTGCTCTTGGCGTGCAGATCACTGTCACTAATCCTAATCAGTTCTCCGTGTTTGGTTAGCTCGGAAAAATGACTGGTCTTGATTGAGTCATCATAAGTGACAACGACAGTTCTAATGGGATTATTGTTTTCAACAATTCTGGACAACTTTTCCCATTCCTTGGAAGAAAGCTTTGAGGAACCACTGAACAGCACGATAGTGGATGGATTCGAAGTTTCGCCAGAGGTTTTCAAGAGCTGATTACGAGAAAGAGTTAATCAGAGTTATAAATGTCCTTATTAAATATCCTGCTCGACAAACGCTTACAGTCAATCTATCTTTTTACAATGATAGCATACCTTGATAGCAATCTTAAGAGCACAAGAAATACAAGCGTCTTCTGGCATAGTGGTCAACGGTCTGAGTGGCACCCTGCAAATAGACATAATATTTTTAAAAGTGAAACAATGAGTCAACTATGCAACAACTGAAAAAATACCATTATTGTCATTATTACCTGCCATGCAAATGATCCCTGTTACTCGTACCGGCTACGGTCAGCGGGAGAGTCACCGCCGACACATTCGTATAGGAGATGACGCCCAACTCCACACCCGCGGGAATGGAGTGGAACATGCGATACATGGACTGTCTCAGATTTGTCCAGCGGTTCTGTCCAAGAATAAAATGCCTCATGAGTAAATTTCTACATGATACCTCATTAGTAGTAAGGTAGGAACGTGGGAAAAGTCATTTTGACTTGTATTAAAAAGGAAAAATTCTGTATATTAGCTTACATTTTGAATCATCGATTGAGTCCTATCGAGGAGAAAAATAACACGCGATGTTTTAGCACTGACAAATGAGATTGAGGGTGGAGGGGCTGAGATCACTGATGGAGTAGATGATGGAGTTGTTCCCTTGTTGGTAGTCTGTTTGTTATTAGTTTGACTGTGTTTAAAATCAGGATGCTGCCTCATTACTTCCCAAACACTTTTTCCGTCACAGAGAAAGTTGTGTTTCGTGGGTGTAGTCCGAACATGAGTGTGCTCGTCACAAAATTCATTCGCCTTTTAGAAAAAATATTCAAATAAAATATTGTAGTAATTAGACCAAAAAATCTTAAGAAATGTAAGGGAGTGGGTTAACAATCGTAGCAATATGTACAACGGTTGGATTGTTCAATTGTTCCTTTTCTTGCTTACCTGCAAATCTACAGGCAGAGACATTAACGACAGAACGTCATGTTTCCCATGAACTGAGGATGATGAGGATGTTTCAGTCGTTGAGGAGGAGGCAGTTAATATAGTTGTTGAATACGGAGCGTTTGAGGATGATGATGCCGTAGAAAAGCCGCTACTGGTCTCATCATCGCTGGCCACGTCACATTTTTCCGGATCCCCGCAGTTCGTTCTGTATTACAGAAGGAGCGAAACAGGAAAAGGATTTAGTTTTTTATTTGACGATTTTGTTATTCAGTCATCAAATCAAGTGAAAATGTTGCGCATTTGCATTTCATTCATGTTATGATGATGATGACTGAAAAGGTGCTTAATTGCAAATTGGAATGGGCACAGGGGATTCTGCTTCAAAATCATCGCATTATTGCTATATAAATAAATGCGTTCTTTTAGCTGAATACGACCAAGTGTATACATAATGTCTCAAGGGGGAAATTTATGGAATCGGGCACATAATAGGCAATGAAAATTAAGTGTATGAAGGTGCCCCGCTGTGACGGTATTGCGCTCTCTTGTCTTTCAGGTTTTTAAAAACATTTCTGTAGTTCGCTAGAGTGAAACGTGAATGTTTCTCGAATTCCCTCTTACAAGTTTTATCTTCTTTTGTTTAAATGCTGACTTCATCGCGTTCTTTGCCTACTTTTGAAAAATCTTATTTATTGGTTTGTCTGAACTAACAAAAGTGCAGTGCAGAAATCGTTGATACGCAATGACATTGAGTAAATGAATACAATAATGTTCATCTGCTTTTTCATTCGAGTTTTACTCACTCAAGCATTAGTGAAAATTGCCAATAAACTTGATCGATTTGTTACGTGAAGAAATTGGAATTGATTTTGAATGAAATGGAAAAACAATAACAATAAAGAACGCAACGTAGATGTTGATGTATAAAATATTATTAGCGAACACACTTACAGATTAAGGTGACATGCAGATGAAACAGGTTTCCCCTTATTGTCGATATACTCCAGTGGATACTTGTCATCGAAAGCAAAACCGCTCTCGTCAAAAACTCCGTAGCGATATTTAACCCATTCTCGAACCAAAAGGCGAGCTGTACAAACAAAAGAGAAAATACACAAACATAAGATGAGGATCGTTTATTTTATTGTTACACTACTACACGCATTACAATTAAGCATATCAATTAATGTGTACATAGTACTAACTACAATAATTATTATATCTATACTTCCACGCTCAGATAATATAGAGGGATGAAGCCATTATCTAATCAATAGTCTTTTACAATGTACACACACATTCAATTGCGTCTTTTTACGCAATTATTATACAGTGGCTGAACTATCCATAGTAGTTAGTTAGTCTTCTCTTCACAAAGTAATAAATGAGCCATGAATGCTATGAACACAGGGTTGAGCCGAGTCGTAATATTTTTCCCTGACTCAAGAATAAAAGATAATAATGAGGACAAGTTTTTACCAGATACCAGGGTAAAAGCAGTTTCTCATTTTTTATGAATCAAACTGGAAAATGGGAATGATGAAGGAGTCCAGTGTAAATAGAAATGTTCTTTCTCGAGTGGAAATGGCTGTATGCGTTATTATGCTTTTGATGGCAGCGAAAAGTCTTAATAAATTGTTAAGAGAAAGGAAACCTGGATAAAAATGTTTTATTTCCTTGTTCCAGTCCAGCCATACATTAAGAAGAATTACTGCACTCCGGATGAATAATATTTATAACTCATGTTCCTTTTTGATGGTCTGAAACACGAAAAATTGAGGATGATCTTGGTATCACAGTCATCATCAAAGCCCGGCAACAGATCTCATCTTTACAGCCAACTTTTTCACTTAAAAAGTAAAGTATGCATACTTTTTATGTACTACACTTGGAAATGCCTTTACATTCTATTTATCTTGTATACTTTGTTTAATGATGATGTAGTCACTACAATTCTGACAAATAGCATGAAACAAGAAGTCTCACTTTTCATTTTATTCATTCAGGAAAGCAGCCAAGTTTATCTCTGTTTCTCTGCTTTTCTTTAAAAAAATGTATTTATTTCTTTGCTGTGCTCTCTCAATTAAATGAGCGCTGTACTATTTGTAAAATTGTTTCTTGACATGCAAAAGCCACGCAATCTTATCATGTATCAAAACAATTTACTACATGAACATATTATCGTCTGCAGCAAAATGAAAAGACGGTGCTGTCGCAATACTAGATAATTCAATAGAAAAGTGACGTGAATGTGGTAGGGAATTTTCTCTTTCTCTCTCTCTTCAAAACAAACTCTTAAAATGAAATTTTTGGTTCATTCAGGATATTAAAACATCTCCGTGTTCCTGCAACATAAACAATGGCTTTATTATTAGCATCGGCTAATCTTAATAAATGTGATGAGGAAAATCGTTTAAATTAATAATAGATGCATTCCATCGATATCAATATTTTTAACAAGCTGTCTCTTTAAAAACAATCTTTCGTTGTTAATCAACTTCATCTTCAACATCATAGACCCATCGCCATCACCCATCATCGTCAAGTGTCTGTTGGTATGTGTAACAACGGGTATTCAGATTTGAACGGATATCGAAGTAATCAACCAAAAAAGATGAGCCAAATAATATTATTACTTTTTATTTCAAAGACAGACAAAAACCGGTCCATTCAGTTTTTCTTACTTTTTAAATGTAGAATACTTTGGTTATCGCAACGCAAGTACCACTGCAAAACAGATTGGAAATCGAAGCAGTTTTTCAACCTGAAGTTTCTTGCCCAGTAAATAAAGCAGTGCAATGCAATCAATGCGGTGGTAACACAAACACATCAAGGCAGACAGTCACACTGCAAATGTGACAGTTAGTTGAAAACATGCAAATCCCATATATATTCAAAGTAGCTAACAGAACATCAACAACAAGAAAAAACAGGATATTGCATTATATTAGGTTTCAGTATTGTTATATCATATCAATTATTATTTTTTCATGTCACTCCTAAATACCCACACAGACAGAGACAGGGGTAAAACCATTATGCTCATATAAAAAATCCCGATCCGTTTGATAAGGTTTTTAAAAAATATCTGTTTGTTTCTCTTATCTTTTCTTAATGTTAAATAATACAAATATATTAAATTAATGGAAGAACAAAATAGTACCAAAACGAATTCAAAGATCGATATTTCTTGTTGGTGAAACAGTGCAAACTGAAATGTCAACATCTTTCAAGAAGATGTAGTCATTTAAATGCCGTCTCTGGACGTATTATTGCCCCATCACTAAGGGTTCACCTGAAATCCCTTCTGAGAGTTGCATTTTATAATCATTGGTACCAATCAAGCTGTATTTTTATTTTCAATAATGCGTTCTTCTTGTAACTCTATCTTCCTGTTTATTTTGCTTACAAGGATTTTGCTGGCGGCTGATGATGAGTTTGTAAATCGGTTTGATGTTTTTCTGATACATTCGAAGACGTTTTTGTAAGCAACTAATCTACAGTTACAATAATTACATGCCTTTCAGGACGGTACAGTAAACGATTGAACCAGCTTTATAGGATATTATATTGACAGAAATGGGAGAGCCGCTAACTACTTGGCGCAGATAGTTACACTAACGCTATTGCACTGTTGTAATGTTGTAGTATTTTGTAAGTCTAAATACGTAACGAGATAAAAATTTAAAGCCGATTGATAGTTACACAAAATCTTTATACAATACGAGCAAAACAAGTGTCAGTGTGGCTATTATTGGTCGGTAACCCAAACGCCCATTCAAAGGCTTTGTTATTTATATTTTTTTGGGGATCGGAACCGTTTTTTTTCCGGAAAGTTGTCAAAAATTGTAAGTAAATGATGATGGTGCCACTCTGTATATCACTCTATGTCGGTCGGTTTTTCCTCATAAAGTCATCGTATCAATACCAAGTCAATAAAACAAAGTGCTCGGCTTTTGAAGCGGTTGACTTTTTGATGTGTTTATGTTATCGTCAAACGATCAGTCTGAAAGAGAGCAAAAGAAAATATTTTCTGCGCAAATTTAAGACGTTGTAAAATGGCTACAGTTACAAACACACCCAACCTAACATTGTTACTGAATGGTTTACATTTTACCTTTACTACACCTAAAAGCTAAACTGACTCATTTATGAGATGAAAATGTGCACACTTGCAAGAGGTGGTTTTGGCTAACAGAATTGCCGAATGAACCGAGGAAAAATGTTACGGGTCTACATGTTATAGTTTTTATACTTGAAATTGCTTTTGATCTGCTTCTGTTTTCTCAGCAGCCCGGCGTCCCCACCGACTGAAATGCATACCTTTTTTTAAAGACTTTAAGCAAAGCAGAGCAAAGATTTTCGTGAGTAAATGAAACTGGTTCTTCCAGCCGCAAGCTATTTCATCATCTCAGGCATCGTCATCCTCAAGTTGCGTTATGTATTTGAATTGGACATGTATGCCCAGCTAATTGTAATAAAATAATGAAATCATAACTTTGCTCAAAGTCGTCAGTCAGTCAGATAAATAAGTTGACTTGCTCGTTTCGTTCTGAATGCTGTTGGTCCTCCTGAAGTAAAATTAAGGGGAAAAGTCACCGTAAAGTTGCACAAAATGTACATTTCACGACGACACCACCACCGACCGACCACCAACCAACCACCTCGAGACTTTAACACACATACGTAATAATATGCATGGGTAGGTAGGCATTACAAAGCTGAAGTTGGTTAATACTTTATTATTATTACTGCACTGATGAAGATGATTGACTGAATGACGAAAAGAATGCGTTCAATTTTTGCCAGTGGGACCACACATGTACGAATAAGATTAGCAGCAAGCAGCCGTGTTTATTCCACCGCATGCTTGTCTTTGGGGCAATCAACCGACCCCACCACTGCTTCGATTATATTGCACGATATACAGAATTCTTCCCGGTTTACACAAATAAAGGCGATCAGATCAACTGACAACGAGAATTGCTCTCGTCGTAAACATTTCAATTGTCACCATCACTGGATAATAATTTTTCCGGAAGTGGATAGCATTTTTATCCTATAACAAGCATTTCTGACAAAAGTTACATTACAGTAACCAGCAGAGAACAAAGCAAAGCAAGCAATAAAATATTCACGCTTGACATTGTCCAGTTTTTTATTATCTAAGGAATCTCATGTTTAACAAGCTATTTCTGTCATATCAATCTTAACAATCTTTCAGGTTCACATTCTTTAGTCTTAAGAAACAATCATCTAAAATCAAGATCATTCTATCCTATCAAATCATTGTCCCATAAGGAACGCAATGTGGTATGCGGACACACACAGTAAAACTTGCCTTTGCACAGGCAAGTAACTTTGTTACAACGATCTAGCAAGATCAAGAAGGAAAACAATAATTTTGTCGTGATTTTTATTATGGGATGACGGATAAAAATGTTTGCTTGTTGAGTTACTGCACACGGCTTTAACTCTGTCGGTCGTCCCAAACGAAAAGACTGAGAGTGTAAGCCACGTGGCTCTTGTTCATAATGTTCACTCACTTTGACTCGTATTATTATTTTATTCTCTCTGACAATGAGGATGATGATGATGACGATGATTAGGAACGACGCAGCGCTTGTGTTGAATACAGCACAAATGTGATATGATATGCGTCTTTTTACTGCAAAACATGAAAACCTGACTGGTTAATAAAACTCAATGAACAATCGTGATCTTTTCATTAACAGAGAGTAAATCAGGGGCCACAGCGGAAAAAGAACATAACAAAGCAAAAGAAGAAAAATGATAAAACGCTGTCATATAAAAAGCGACTCTGTAAATGTAAGCACTTCAAACCAATCTGGACGGTAAAACAAATACTTGATACGTTCTTCTGATAAAAAGACTCAATTCCTTCAAATTCTTTGTGTAAAGCTTAAAATGTTTTCCATGTTTTTATTCACAGAAATTATTTGCCAAACATTTTAATTGGGATAATATTTTAGTTAGTTAATTTTTCATGGACTTGTCTGCTGAAGTACGAAATACCAGAAGAAGTGGAGAGAAATTAAAGTGCATCAGCAGCGGCAGATGCGAGCTGCAGTATAAAAAAGTAATATCAATCAGCAATTAGAAAATGTTTAAAATGATGCCTGACCATTTTTCTTCGTGCTCGCCTTCTTTCTCTCGCATCATCAAGATCATCCAGACATGACAGGAATTAGACTGAAAGGTGATCAGTCAGTGTAATCAAGCCATTTGTAGTCAATGTATCTAACACTTTGCATTTCTTTTCTTGTGTTCAATCAAAAGGCATCTGAAAATAGACAGCTTGCACATTCTCCTCCATAACATTTTTCTATGATTGACTGACAAGGTACAAGCTTCGCTTTTTTGAGACTCTGTTCTGTGACTACTCCTACAGATTTTACGGATGATATGGATCATTTCACATTTTAAATAGTGCTGTCAATCGAAACTCAGCTCCAGCAGAGACTTTCAGCTCGTTTTCTTCCTTCTTAACAATCAGAGTAATAAATAAATATGTATAATCATTTCAATAAAAAATCTGTGTTAATGCTTGATGAGCACAATATAGGCAATAATAATCTGGGCGTGTAGAATTGATTACTCCTCTTTTTGGGTTTCGATTGGGAGCTCCATAAAAACTCGAATTCATTCTTTTTTTTAATGCTATTATTATTGTTGTTGAGGTGTCTTTTCTGAACTTCTGTACCTATTGCCTGGGGTTCTGCAGTCACTTAATCAAATAATCCGGGCATGTCCGTCTCAATATTAAAAATAGAGTATCTGGGTAACTAAAAAAGGGCTGCTTTCTTCATTCCAAACCGTAAAGCAATGCTTAATGCTATTATTATTGTTGTTGAGGTGTCTATTCTGAACTTCTGTACCTAGTGCCTGGGGTTCTGCAGTCACTTAATCAAATAATCCGGGCATGTCCGTCTCAATATTAAAAATAGAGTATCTGGGTAACTAAAAAAGGGCTGCTTTCTTCATTCCAACCGTAAAGCAATGCACCAATGCAATCTGGTGCAACAAGCCACCTTCGGCATTTAATCGTCTCTCTGGGTCGATTGGTATTATTTGTATTTCCAGCTCACTGATCTTGTAAGCTGATAAGCCTTCTGGACCGGATAAAAGTTTTATAATCTTAATCATATTTCGTGGAGTTGCTTTGGGCTAAAAGAATATCGTATTGATTTTTCTTAAATGGAATTAAATAAAACATTCATTATTGCCCCCTTTGAAAAGAGAGAAAAAATGCATCTTTTTTATAAGTCTTGAAGTCTGATCATTTCCCTTTTCGCTGACTGCAATAAGCTTGCACTAGTCTTGTACACAATAAAATACAGAAAGAGGGATGCACCCTTCCATCAAGAGTACATCAGTTTGGTTGACTTTGAATCGAATTGTGCTGCTTCTTTAAGCTCTGGTGAAACTTTGTTCAGATTCTTTAGGCTGACATTGAATATTCATGAGGTGGAGGTCGAAAAGTCGAGTTTAAGAAAAAACATAAAAGCTGGAAAAGTGAAGTGAAAGAGCGTTAAAAGTGTAATAAACGGATTCATCCGAGTGGAAAACTGTCTTAAAAGGTTTATTATTATTGTTATTGAGTTATATTATTGCATCCAGAGCCAATGTTTCGTTACTTTTCTTGACATGTCGCTCTTTTTTCTTATTTTCGATCTACTTAAACGTATAAAGTTTTTAAAACAGATTTCGGCTTCCGATTGGATTAACAAGATCGAAATCGACTTTTTCCCTTAATTTCTTTCTCTGCACTTCCCATTTTCGTTGTTCTACTTTTATGAATGTTGGAGGGGCGGACAAGCAGGGAAAAACATTTGCATAAAATAATATTTAAATGAGAAGGATTAAAAGAAGAAAATGTGGCAGAAAAGAGCGAAGATGCGGCAGCGGCATTTCGGAGAAAAAAGAAGAAAATGGACAAAGATGGAATGAAATGATGCAAAGAGGTGGGAAAAGGTTGTAACATTTTTTGCTTTGCTCGGCCGCAGTAAAACGTAAAGAAAGAGAGAGCGAATGAATTTTTCTCATTTTAATACTCCAGCGGTTGATGACGATGACGATGTGATGCATTATTTATTGCTATCAAACGTCTTTTTCCAGTTCTTACAAGAAAACGTTGTTGGCATTTCGAAAGACGGCAAAGTGTTTAGCTACCACAAGAGCCATTCGGTTCTAGAGTGATTCTTTATCCATACGGAAAGTTTTTTCAAAGCTTGATTGTTGAGTTAAATGTGATTTGGGCGTGATCCAGA
>VYYJ01001421.1:0-31134 GCA_021029165.1 Cyphoderus albinus | reverse complement strand
TACTCCCATTTTCACATTCTATACTCAATGTGCGCTGCTGTACTGCCGGTGAAGGGAAATGGAACGATTTTCAGAACCTAAAAGAAACTACCAAGCACAGGCATCATCGACCACTCTTTTTATCTTACTCGCTCACTTCATTCCCTTCTAGGGATGGTTTATGCATTTTTATATATAATTTATATAACATTTTACGCACAGCTTTCAAAGTATAGAGCAGGAGAAGAAGGGAGCATCTCCTCATCGTTGTTGTTGGAAAGAAGTCCATCCACCATTCTTTTTTTCTCAATTTTATGCTTGCACCCTTCTCCAAAAAATAGTGAACCGCTGAATTCATCCACTCGGTACTGTGCGAGCAACGCGAGTGAAGAGAGGGAAGGGGCAACATCCAAAAAAGGGATCATGATCCGAATGTTGCGTACCTTTTCCAGGGTCCGCGTCCACACTCTTCTACTCTCATTTTTATGCGTTTACAAAAACTCCTCATCCTCAACAAACCAAAAATATTTTTAGGAAAAAAGAAATATTTATGCTTGCATTTTCTATATTAGGCATGAAAAAAAAATCATGGCCCTTTAGTGCAGAGTATAATGCTGAAGAATAAGGAGCAGCAGTGACACGAGTAGTGTTTGTTGTAGTAAAGTCTCGCTTTTCTACTCCAGCTCTTTTTCTTCTCCTCTTCCACGATGATGATGATGTTGATGATGGTGTGCGCAACTGCACTTCTTCGCCGCAGCATTTTCAGTAGACGATCGATAGCCAGAATGGTGTGCTGTTCTCTGCTACTGCTTCAACTTCATCAACAACATCACAAACGAGAGAGGAAGAACAAGAATGAAGGAAAGAGAGAAGATACGACAACGAAAAGGGAAAAAACAATTCTCAGGCTTAGAGGCGAGACCTTCTTCATCGTCACTATCATGACCATAATCATCATCACAGATCCAGAGAGAAACGTATCACTCTCAAAACCTGCGACTCACTCAAAGATGAAATAAGCCACGAGCCAATATGTTCGTCTCTGAGAAAATTGTCTTCTGTTCCCCTTCCCCTTAAAAACTAAGTAGAAATTAAAACTCCTCAAACCTAGCTTATGCAGAGAAAAAATGAAACCCTTTCCTTCCTGCCTCATTCATGTACCAAGCGTCCTTAATGCATACACAAACCGAGTACTAAGAGCGTATAGAGAAAGGTTGTAATGCCATGAAATCATGTTCTCACCAAAGAAGATAAATCCCAACATCTTCTAATTTTTTCCAGGCCTTGTTTTTCATCATCACTCTTCCTTTTCAATGTAAAATATTAAGAGGGTAAAAACGGTTTTAAGAACTTCCTGTCTTGTGTCCTGACATTTACAACATTTTTTGCTTTACAAATATTCTAATAGCAATTTACTTCGCATGCTACAGCAACAACAGCAATGTGAATGAAACCATGAATTGACAAATGACAGTTCATGTGTCTACACAGCAGTACCAAATGTATCATTTTTTTCTTTGCACCAAAAGCACACACGTACTTACATAGTAACGAGAAAAAGAGCGTACCGAACTACCGGAATGATATGTCCACTAAAGGGGTCCATCCTGCGATTTGTGGTTAGAGATTTACTCTTTTTTTGAATCACTGATACAATAGCATCAAGTCACTTCTTTCAACTGATTAGAACTGCAATCAAATTTGTATTTCTTCAAAACATTTCTAAATTCGAAGTATATTCTGGAAGTGTCACTTTTATTTCCGGTGGCCTTAGCCATGATGACAGTTAATTTAGAATCCTTCGACACAGACACAATTTCTTCAACTCAGTGCGAGTTTAATTCAATGGTATCAAATATTAGTCTCAAGTACAACAATGATTTTGTCTGTCATGTAATGTCACGTTTCAATTGAGTAGGTACTTTCACGGGTGATTGTCGTTCCAAAAACACAAGTCAACAATGAAGACAATACTAGTAGTGGTTCTGTTAGCTAAAAATGGAGAAAAGGGGCAATGCAAACTGTTTATCTTTTTTACTTGGGGTAAGAAACAATATAAACAGTTATTATTATTATTTGGTGTTATTGTAGTGAGTCCACCGCCACCACCACAATTCTTATGAACGAAATCGGGAGAGAGACAGCGAAGAAAATCGTTTTGTAAAAAAATCAGTCAAATGAAGGAAGACTAGTAAGATGTGTCTCCTCTCTCCTCCACCACCACCACCACTCTAGCACTTCTTGTACAAGCACCACCACACCATATAATAAAATATTATGCACCTCTTTCTTCTCACTCTCTCTCTACTGGTTTACTTAAATGTATATACATAATTTTTCTCCTCTTGTGTCGTCCTCCGGTTATACAACTAATAACGCAGGGAGAAGACCGATATTCTTTTCTCATGGTTATTCAGGCAAGGTTTCTCCTACAACTATTACTACTCCGTCGAAAGGACTCACACTCTCTTTACTACAAATGACGACGGGAAATGTTCCGTGTGTCAGTGAACGAATGCCGAGTAGTAGTAAAGTAACAAAGTAGTAGTGTGTGTGGTTTCGTTTATCCAAAAAGAAAAAGATCCCGGAATCCGGTGGCTAAAAGAGAGAGAGAAAAGGCAACCCCCGCTCTCATATACTCATTTTCAGAAAAAAAGCGAGTTAGCGTTAGAAGAGAAAAAAACTACTCCATTCTTTTTTACTACTACAGTTGTACGAGAGACTCCGCCCATTCGGCAAAATACTACGACGACGACGTCGGTTGTTTCGTTTCGTGTACAGTTATACTTAGGCAAGCATGTATATTGTATAATAAAGAGATGTAGATAAATAAATGAAAGAATATATGCGTGCCCCTCCGCTGCTTTGAGTTCCACTCACACTCAGAGGCTGATGCACAAGGACCGATACCGATTTTCAGATATTATACAACAATAAGGACACAGTTATGTTTCTCCAAAGTAAACGTTTCCATGAACCTAGACGTGTAAAAGCTGAAATAGCCCTTCATTTTCATTCTCCGTCGTAATACCTACATACAACCATTCCTATCATTATCATCGTCATCATTTTTTCCATTCTAATGCTTGCTTGCAGCCTACCTACAAGTGCATGTGTATTATGCTCTTGCTGCTCCTGTCGTCGCTCTCAGACTTCTCCACTTCGCAATGTAAATATGAACCAAGCTCTCTTTCTCCTCTCTCACTGCTATCTCGTTTTTTCTGTGCTTTTTCGGTTAGATATGGCTCCCCTCGGCCCGCATTGGTGAAAAGCACGAGTTGTGGAGCCAAGTTGACTCGACCACTGAAAATTGTAACTTGCTTCGCTGCTATACATAATAGATACTTATTTCATATATACACAACACCAATACTAAGACAGTAATGGTAATAATAACATTCCTCCTCTTCCTCTCTCGTGCCAATGACAAATCCCCGCTTATTACTACTACGACTCATCTAGAATTACATGGAGTACGGAGTGACTCCTCTATACTCTCTCCTTCCTTCTCTATTTTCCCCTGAACTCAACATCATCATCCTCCTCGGCATATCGTTTACCCACATTACACGAATCTACAACTACCATTGCATTACTAACTTTGTTAAGCCTTCTCCGAAAAGATGTGTATTATGTACAGGCCTTATTCACGCGAAACGGAAGCTTAGAAAAGAGAAGAAAGAAGATGATATTATTTACTGGATATTACTTAATACCTTTCATGCAGCACTCAAAAAAGAATATTTTCCGATGTGATAGGCACAATAAATTCATCTACACGCCTAAAATTTAACATAAGTATATATATACATCTACTCAGTCTATTAATAGAAAAAAGTCATCTTAAGTACGTTGCATTGCTGGCGTCTTTTGCAACGCAGAATTATAAAAATGTATCTTTTGCTTTGTTAATCATATCCAAAGAGTCTCACTACTTTCAAAAAATTTATTTTTTCTTTCAATTTATATCCA
The DNA here is from genome assembly GCA_021029165.1 of Cyphoderus albinus. Taxonomy (NCBI): domain Eukaryota; kingdom Metazoa; phylum Arthropoda; class Collembola; order Entomobryomorpha; family Paronellidae; genus Cyphoderus; species Cyphoderus albinus. The sequence continues at coordinate 27,183 of VYYJ01001421.1, read as the reverse complement.
AGTAGGTGCGGACTTCATGGTACAATGTATTAAAATGCTGAAAACATGAAAGTTCCCGTCAACATAAACAAGCCCTCCTAATAACTCTTCATTATTTGCAGTCTACTTATATTACTCTACTTTCTTTTCTCTGCATGTGCCATCCTCCCTCTCAACCCAAACTACATTATCGTCATAAACCCTAACCAGCCAACATTTTAGAGGCTTTTTCACTATGTTGTCGTATAACATAACATTATCATCATAAACTGTGGTACAAAGCAGCAGGCCAAAGTTCTATGTCCTCTTTCTTTTTCGTCTTGTTCTCCCTTACGTGTCTGCTTTTACTACTTTTACTACCGACAAGAAAAAACAAGAAGGAAATACTACGACGAAGTCGGACAGACATCTTTTTTTGTCTATGTCTAGCTTTAGCACCATCGTAATCATCTCATCGTCATCATGCTCAAGTAGAGGCGGTAAAAAGTCGCAGAAACTACATTGATAGTATTTTTATTTTCTACTTGGATTTCTTCCTTCAAAAAGAAACCAACGACGTCTGACTTTTTTCTGATTTCATTCTTTATTTTTGTCTCTTATTTGGAACTGACACACATCTCTTTCCTATAGTGTGAAGTCAGACTTTAAAACTCCTTAATATGTAGGTATTTACTTTTCAGATTTACCTACACAATATTTCACAACTTTTTCTATTACTTGAACTTGCCAAGCCAAGTTAAAGAGATTGAATATAATGGGTAACTCGCCTTTTAGTTTTCACCTTTCGCTTACGGTTCATTAGAAATCGTTATATATAGAGCAGTTCATTACCTATGCTAGTTACATCATTCGTGTACAATGAATCATGCTAATGATACTAATTATAAATTCTCCCTCCTTTCTCTTCCCAAGAAGCTTCCAACTTTTCATTCTGCATCGGCATTATTTTCAAGTGAATTGAAAACCGAAATTCAATGTAATTGAAAAGGTAAAGTACGTCATCCACACATTATTGTTTAGTCATCACCACCGAGTAATGATAGTTGGAAATTTAAAACCTGCAATTTTCTCATCTTTTCTTCATTTACAACTTAGCACAGTCAAAACGTACCATTCATATTATCATATTGTACAATACAATTTGTATTCAGTGGTGTGGCGTGAGGCAAATACTTGCGACATGTACATAGGTTCAAACGCAGAAGCAGAGTTCTAGACTCTTAAGTACCTCAATGGATTTCATACGTCATTATTGTTCATTTGTTGGGTTTTTTTTTGCAGATGAGAGCAATGGTCTAAGGACTGAACTCACTCTCAGTCAGAAGTGAGCAGGAAAAATATTCAGACACTTAAGAAAAGTATGTATGCGTACATTTACGTATTATTTTTATTTTTATTTTTATTATCGTTGACGTAGAAAAGTAGACTTTAGTAGTAGAGGGAAAAAAGAAATGAGCGAAAGAGGAACAAGCCAAAAGTCATTTTACTTATTTACGAATCTTGCACACTTCGATAGGACATACTGTATGCTACATACATTTTGATTACAATTCTTGTGTCTGTGATTAAATAAAGCATTTTAGCCAGGTCGGGTTTGACGGACAAATTGTACCCCAGACAATGAGTAACCTTGTTTCAGAAAGAAAAAAGAGATTTTATATTTTAGTTTTTTTAACCAAAATCATAAATGAATTCCATAAAAAAAATTTGGTGGCGGTTTTTTGATTCCACGTTTCGAGATATTCAGAAACTTTTAAGCAGCCAGCGAAGTGAATAAGTGCATTCATGTGTATACCCTTTCTCTTTTACGCCTATTAGTTCCTTCCTCCCAGTTGACCAGATTACTTCATACCTTAAGTACATAGGTAAGCTCATATTCATATTATATTATTCCAGCAAAATGAAAACTTCTCTCACGGCAAAAATGTGAATCATTCTTCCAAAAAGGGAGAAAACTTCCTTATTAAATTGTTTTTATGTCCCTTCCCCTTCAATCGTACAATTTTTGTATAAAATAATCATCAACTAGATCAGTGAGAGTCGTTTGCTAAGTGAGTAAGTCAAGAAACAGAAACACTGATTAGATCGGTGTTAGGAAAAAATGAGTAACATGACTAACATGAGTTGTGCATGCGATTTCTTTACAACTAGAGAGGGAAAGGTAACTTTCCACTTTCGTACGCTCTCCTCTTACAATACTCAGCCTATTAAATGCTATCGTGTTTTATGTATTTTTTCATGTCGCGTGTAGTTAGCCATGATGTTGTGATAAGGCAAGGGTTAACAAAAAAATTCCGTTTCTGTTCGTCATCAAATCAACTTGATAGTATCGTCTTTTTTCACATGAAATCATTGGTTGGACAACTTTATACACTGTGTTAACACTGGCGTGTATAATATAATATAATACACTGTGAGTCAAAACTATAGAATAATTGATAAATTCTTCAGAAAATTGGTATAACTGTGAGAATCAAAGAAAGCTGCTTCGTAAGCAACAAGATAAACTATCGACAGTTAGCCGTACCGAATTTTATTAATCAGTTCAATATTTAAATTGCTTTAAAAATGTAAATTGACGCCAAAATCAACTAATTCAAAACCTTAGAATAATATGGTCAGGTTGTTATTAAAATTGTTATTGTACATATATAAACAAAAAGTGCAAGGTCCGATCTTAACAAATAATACGAACCTATCACGTCGGGAAAAGCCCAAAACTATTCATGGCAGCCCAGCATAATGAAGAAAGGCATTGAATTTGCTAAACTCAATCTGTACTGGTATCACGAGTGGAGAAAAGTTGTCTTTAAGGATTGAATAAAAATTGTTCATGGCCTGATATGCGAGGCATTTACTGACCCATGTACGCAAATAACAAAGTTTGGGTGTAATATTTGTAACAAATGCAATCATTTTACTTATTATGCTGTCTTATAGAGAATATGTCGGGTTATTTTTGTGTAAATAGGGCCACCAAATGCCTCGCCTCTCAGGTCAATCGCCTGTCAACTGAATTGTTATTCAATTCTCAAAAATTATTCTAAGGTTTTGAATCAATTGAGTACGGCTTAATTTACATTAAAATAATAAAATTAACCACAAATTAAAATTAGCCGTTCATACTTTTTTTATACGAAAAAGCTTTCTTTGATTAGCAGTATTGTCATATTATAGCGATTTTCTGAAGAACGTACCAATTATTCTGTAGTTTTGACTTGTAGAAAGCAAATGAAAGCATTATTATTCTCCAACAAAACAAGGCACGACTTGCACAAGTCAAGGGAGAAAAAAGACACGAGAGAAAATTCTGCTTTTTGTTGGAAAGCTTTTGCATATAAAAATTATCTACTCCCATGACGTGTCCAGTGCTTGCCTATACCCAATTCCTTACATCTGTATTTATTATGATTGTGTGTAGAGTCAGGAGGAGGTAAATGAACTGCGCCTAGGTACGTAGTGCATGTACTATAACAAGCTTGATAACAACGGTGAGACGTGGCTTTAGATTATCAGTATAGGAACCGTTGTGCTGTTAGTGGAGTCAAGCCGCAGTCTGTGAGAGAGAGACATACGAGAAAAAACATTAAAACGAAACGGTCTTGGTAGTGCCATGCTTGGCAAGCTGATTTGGAAATGGAGGTGTACGTCCTCTCGTAAAAACGGTTTGGAAACATAATATACCTATAATTTGGAGAAAGATAAGACAGATTAGTGGAAACAAGCGTGGTGGTGGCGGCGATGGTAGGGTACACCTACAACATAAGAATATCAAGCTTGATAACAACGGTGAGACGTGGCTTTAGATTATCAGTATAGGAACCGTTGTGCTGTTAGTGGAGTCAAGCCGCAGTCTGTGAGAGAGAGACATAAGAAAAAACATTAAAACGAAACGGTCTTGGTAGTGCCATGCTTGGCAAGCTGATTTGAAAAATGGAGGTGTACGTCCTTTCGTAAAAACGGTTTGGAAAACATAATATACCTATAATTTGGAGAAAGATAAGACAGATTAGTGGAAACAAGCGTGGTGGTGGCGGCGATGGTAGGGTACACCTACAACATAAGAATAATACGAACAAGGATAGTATTTGTATAATTTTTCAACTATTTTCTTCTAAAAAGTATTAGTTTTGGTCGAGTTGAAATCGAATCTTTAAAAAGTCTATCGTACGTAGAGATGCGAGTATACTTATTGTTGCTACTCTTTCCAACCGAATCGACACCACCGCCACCACATACAATTTTACTCCGAATTCCCGCAACATGGCTCGCTGTCGTAGGAACCTTACATCCACACTAAAAAGAGTCAGCTCAGTTTGAGTCTCCTTCCTCACCCCGAAAAGTTTCGATAAAATGACGAGGGAGAGTGAGGAGCAAAGAGAGCGGTTCATGGACTCAGTATATGCTTACACTATTTTTTTTCACTTTTTTGCCGTTTTATTGTTCCTTTCCCTATGAAAAAGGAAAGAAACGTTAAATGCTTCAGGATGCTTCTCTCTACACACATATTTTCCTGGTTGGTTGATCGATACGAAAAATGCAGAGTTTTGTTCTTTCCGCTTCTTCGCCGTCTGGTTCTCACTCGTCTGTTTTCTTTTTCTCCACGAGAGCTATGCTTTAGCAGCTTGGAGTAGTTATCCTGTCATGCCATTGGACTGGAGAAAAAGATGCTGATGATGAAGACACTACTACTATTACTACTACTACTACTACTACTACACCGGGCTGCTTCATCTCATTCCGGATGGGGAGAAAAACCGAATGGATGCAATGCAAGCTGTTGTTGCACTAGAAAACTCTTCTCTTACAACAACAGCAGTAGCTACGGTGGCACCAAAGCTGAGATGCCATCATGGTATATATTGATGGTATATATAATACAGATTTCTTTGGTACGGTACCTCTCTCCCCAACAATTCGTTTCGTTCCTCCTAAGTCACTTACTCCCAATTTTCTATTTCGTCTCATAATATACTACACCAACGTGATATTATTCTTAACATATTATTTCAAACAAATATGTACGTAGAGGTATTCATTATATTTGCGATTATTTAGGTTTTCTAAATTTTTCCTGTCATTTTCTCCCAAAAATCGAACATACACGAAAGCATTGATTTGTCTCTCCAATCAACTAATTTTGCGGAAACCATCCAAATAAACATGCTTTAGAAAACCAATTGCAGCATTTCGCCAGAAAATCCGATTGTTGGATTTTGATTTTGTTGGGAAAAGACAAGAGACTTTTTCAACTTTCTAGCAAACGTATTTTTGCCTTCATAGGCTAGGTTGTCATTCATCAAATAGTGTGCCGATTTCCTTGACTTAGCTATAAAATATCCCATGTTTTGTATTTATAATTACAAAATTTTTGGTCCATTCAAATTCCGTTGGAGATATGAATGAAAATTATAGTCGCAAATGAAGTGAATATCTCCTCGTAACTCGTAGGGGTACATACCCATCTAGTTATACCTGCATTCAAACATACTCGCGATTTCCAGCAACACTGTTTTGCTTCCACGCTTTATCTGCTGTGAGTATCTGTAGAAAAAGCAGTGGTAAACCCAGTAGAGTAGTAGCATTCCCCTCTCCCTTTATTATTTTTCAACTGCTCTTTGCTATGTCCATTCAAGTTTCACAACCATTGTCGCTCTGGCACTGCTCACTGGTGAGATATGAGAGTTCGCTCGTGCCATTTGTGCCATGCATTTTTTCTTTCTTTCTTCATTCCACCGTTATTTTTCACTCTGGGAAAAATCTGTACTTAATTATACGCACAAATTATACTTTACACTTTATTAATGTACACATGCACAAGTGAAACTCAATTCGAATGAAAAGGACTAGACAATCCCATTATACTTACGGTTCTGCATTCTCATGCTCTGCATAATTAACAAATATTTATATTTAAATATGATAAGCATTAGTCAAAAGCGCACATATGTATTATCCAGAAAGATTGTCTCTGAGCTTTATATCAATTTCTTTTTTACTGTCGTTATTCTTTTATCACAAGCACCGGTCTAACGACACGTAAAATAAGATACACAGTAAACGCTCATATATGGCGGGGATAAAATTCACCCGATACAAACTCAAATTTCCCATTCGTTTCGTCATATTTATGATTCAGGTGGAGATAAAAATAGTTATTTTCAATAAATATTGACTGGTTTCTTTCATTTTGGAAAAACTATTGATTATTCCACACAAAATAAGCTCAATGTTTTAATTGTTTTATTTAGCAAAGCATCATTTTGAGCTATATTATCATCATCGATTCATTGTTGCCTGATACAAACTAATGGTAAGTATCTTGAATTACGAGATACTTGCGATGACGAAGGAACACACCTGCCCTTCAATTATTTATAAAAGGGTAAGGAAAATGGGTGACCGTGTTTATAAGAATTATAAGTAGGCAGATAAACATATAACACGGGCCCTCCATTTGTCCAAGATGTTAGTTACAAACATCAGTTAGCGAGGTGTAAAATTGAACTTATGCTGTTCCTCTGACATAAGTTCAGATCGCAACGACCGAAGGGAAATTGATCACTATGTTGTGATGATGATGACAACGATGAAATAATAATGCCCTCAGCCATCAACGGAGGCAAAAACTACCAGACCATATTGTGCCAAACATAAAGAGAAAAATGTACAAAACCGTTTTGACCCTGTCCCATTTGGTTTCTCCCAAACTTTTTATACGTTTCTGCGACCGACCCACCAACCAACTATTAATGCCCTTTTTCTAAGACTGGTGATTCAGCTGCACAGAAACGTACAGTGAAAAGCACATTAAGATTATTACTCTGAGTTTGAGCACACGAACGTGGACCAACTAAGAAAATAGTGAGGGAGAAAAAACTTTAAAGATAACAAATGGTAACCATATGCGGATAAGTTAATACCAGCCCGATTATGTATTAGAAAAAAGAAGAACACAGATGGAAACAAATGAGCGTGGAGGAATGCAATGCACAAACCAAAACCAACAAAAATCGTCAAGTGACTAAAAAGAATCTTCACTGAGAATAAGGAGCAGTAGAAAAAAAATGCCAGATGTGAAATACACTACAACTGGAGTGGAGACGCAAGTGCTTGTCGTATTTGATCCTTCTAGTTTTGATGAGAAATGATGAAGAAATATCCAAAAAGGAATTACTGTATTTTAACTTCTTCGGGGAAAGCTTGTCACTAACGATGTTATTTTTTAACCCGCTACACACAACACATGATTTAATGGGCAGTGTAAAAAAATTATAATGCAGCTTGATAGTAAAGGATTTGTAGAAAAGCTTAAAATATCTAACAGATCCTAACAGATATCAGACAAAAATATTCGATAACTAAATTGAGATGAATGACATTTAGTTAGTTAACGTGAAAATTTATTGGAATAGGCGCATGCGAAAAGTACGTCTTTCATGAACAAACCCGGTAAACTTTATATGTACATCCAAAATATTTTCAACGTTGCTAGTTTGTTTGTACTTATCCCAATGGTATGTATAGTAGGCTACCTGATAATGAGGTAAAATCTATTTTGCTTAGAATTGTCAAATGCCGTACATTCAAAATAAAGTTCTTTAAGAATTGTCTCATATTTTGTATTTAATTTACAACGAACATGCTCATCGTGTCACCAAAAAGTCGTTAAGTCTAGAAGAATCTTCAAAACTCCCTAAAAGTCTGCCAACTGGCACATATTGAAGCATCATTTTATACCTTTCCTGTAACACATTTGTACTATTTGAGACACAGCCGTGAACGTACTTACTTCAGAAAAGCGTGCGTAATATGCTATGCGAGCGCAATTATAGCATCTCTTAATTCGTTGCTGGGTTTGGTTTGTGTCGCGCGTATGAACAAAAAAAAAGATGCTTTTTTTCGTGGCAGGATGTAAAGTAACACCGGACACGAGCCAAAAAAGAAGAAGAGGAGGAGTGTGAGTGTAATAACAATCATGTCGCACCACACTGCCGCTTATGAGCTTCGTAAATACATGAGTACATGTATTGAAAATCAATCAACTCATTCAATGAAAAATTATATATGTGAGTTGCTTTCTCCGCATTTACAAACCACAATTTGTTTACAAAAATTAACTCGAGTTTTACCTAAGTGCAGCTTAAGCAGAAACTATGAATATATACAAATTAAATCTTTACAGTTTCTAAAGTTGAAAGTGAAGAATAAAAGTTAAGTAATCTCGAATAATAATAACAATAATATTACTTGTACGTGAAAACATGCTTCCTTTTACATAGTATGTAATATTATGCATGATATTTGTGACCTTTCAGCTCATATTGAATGCTAAAATATGTATATGACCATTCATAATTATTGAAACGCTCATCCTTATATTGATTCCATCATTTATTGTTTTCAGGATTTAATCTACATATACCAAAAAGACACTCACCTTGGTCATTCACTAGTTGTTCAATGACAGCGATTACATTCATTGTGTCCTCTTCGGCGAAACAGCTCTGTTTGAAAGCCTCTAAAACACCGCGCGCGGCTGCTCTCCTGCAAAATAAAATAATAAATTTAATAGGTATTTGTTCATATTAGCAAAAAAAGAGACGAAGAAAGAAAATGTCATTTGAATTTTAAACATGCCTTTCAAACATTGCACCCGACAGTGCGTTGTCTGTCAGTTTGACAAGAAGGTTGGCCAAGTCCCCCGGTCCAAGCTCGGCACCCATCCCCCCGATCCCGGCATCTGGAAAGTAAAAAGAGAAACCAAACATAAAATAACGAAGTCAAAGCTGGTCAAAAATATCTTCCACGCGGAGGAAATAACGCTTATTGAAGAAACTGATATCACTCAGAAAGAAGAGCCGTAAAATCGAGAAGCAAGAAAGTTAAAAGGGTACGAGTCATGAGTGACAGAACAGAAATATTTGTCTTTAAAAGCCACAAGAATCATAAAACCTGCAATAAAACCTCCCTTTACATACTTTCCACCATTATTATGCATCTGCAAAAAGTTATGTAATTTCCTTCAGGTTTAAGTTCCTTTCGTTTTCATACATGTATGAAGAAAGATATTTTCAACAAAAAGATCGAGATATGAACCAAAGGTATAATGTATACTCACCTACGAACATTATTATTCAATTGAATGAATGAGTATTGGTAGAGGAAGAATGAACGAAGAAGGTAAAATATGCCAAAAGGTTTTCTCAGTTGAGGCATGGAATGCATTTTAGGGAGACTACTGGAATTTTTTAGATTATTGGGTTCGGATATCAGTAAAATATATTTTTTCATGTTCGTCTTTCGACGATGAATTGATGTAGCTTATATATGGCGTCTCATTTTTCTGAACGGTAAAACACATAATACATAAACTGACTCTTACTCTCACTAAGTGTATGTGAAGGAGTCGAAGAATAAGATACCGGGAAAGAGTAGAGGGAGAAAACGAACTACGCACACACACATAAGGCCACGATTGCTGCATGCTGTATTGGTTGAATTTATACTAATCAAAAGAGAAAACGGGAGGAAATGCTTTTATTTTTCTGTGGGAGAAGTATGTAAAAAGGTTCCCTTCCTATTTTCTTTTTCCAGGAAATACCAAAGAAAAGACCTAAAGTGTTTCAAAACATAAAAAGTAATCCCCTCACTCATTTCCACTAAAACGGAAGGCGCGCCGATCCTTTCGTAATATTCACAATCTAGAAACGAAAAACTATATCTCTCCTCATGACACGGCGCGGGATGCCATAACGAATTTTTTAAGTAACATCAGCAGAATCAGCAAGTGCCGCATAGTTGACTAACTAATACACATAATACAACCCAAAGAACGCCATCATAACGATAGAAAAAGGGAAAGAAAAGTGAAGTAATAAAAAGGCTACACACAACACGCTTTTGCGTCCGTTCAAGAAACAACACATGCATGATGCATGTATATAATATAACGCTAGTGCACATTACTAGATTACAGACACACCACACGACATCGAAGAAAAAATATTTTTTCTTGATTTTACTCACAGAGCACACTCCCCTTCTCTTTTTCTTCCCCTTTTTCTTCCTTTCAGTTCTCTTTTCCCAGGACGAAAAGGAAAACTTGCCCCATGTTAGTAATAATATTGCTGCAACCATACAAATGCTACACGTACGGAGTAGTAAAAAGCATAATAATAAGAAGAGCAAGCAAAAAGTATGTATGCATTCATTACATATTTTCTTCGACGTACCAAGGAGCCGAGAGAGTGAAGGAATGAAAGTTGTTCTTTCGGGCTGACTAGTTTGAAAGAAATAATCATGGAAGAGAAGAAGTTGCGGCGTGCTTGTCAGAATGATCCTCCTAAAGATGTAGTAAGCGGAGTAGAGAGAGAGAGAGAGAGAGATTGGCAATAGAAAAGTCGCGCATTGCAACGCAGCTTATGTTTGGTACGTCGCGTCGTCGTGGTCTTTCTGTATTCGAGCAACATGAAACCAACATCACCCCCCTCTTCCTCATCTGGTTCCAATCCATGGAAGTGATGTCTTACACCCATAGTTACTCGCAGGAAGAAGCAGTCAAAAGAACTAACGGAACAAGCCATGTTAAAAGAAGAGTAAAGAGAACAACTGCATTACATATTTACCTCTTCCAGCAGAAGTGGCTAGACGAAGTGAGAGTGGTGAACTTGATCATGATCATCACATCATCACAAGCTTACAATACTATTACTTACTTAAGCTTGCATTATTTTACTTGCGTACGACGCTGTTTAAGAGGATCAGCGAAACCAAGTAGGACCTCTCTAACTCTCTGAACGCCAACATCAAATATCTTCACCCAACCAAACTCCAATATACGCATTCCAAAACACCATAAGTTCTCTCCTATCTACCGTGTGGAACTTTGAACTACATATATCCAAAATCCAAAGAAGTAGGAACTTATAAAAAACCGACTTTTCTTCTGCGCCCTGTAATGCTTACTAAAGCTTGCCAGGTCCGGTACATATACACTTCCATGCATCTGTATGCAGGTCTGTTATGTTTTACACCACAACTCATTTCATGAAAAAATGTTTTTACGTAGAACGAAGACGCTCCTTTTCCTTTTTACTGTCTTCTCCCTCTTCCAATTGCTCATCCTAATCCCAGGTATACTCCAAAGGATCTCAGTATGTAGTATTATACAAAACGAGTCTGGTTATACTTTGTATCAGTTATAAGAATACGAAAGACTGTACCGTGTTAAATTAACAAGAATGAACACGAGCTCCTTTTAACTGAGAAAAAAATTCTTCAACGGAAGACAAAAAAAATCGTCTCAGATCATTCCTCCTAACTACGTAATAAGAATTTGCCAGTAGTAATATTTTAGTTACGTCAGTATACCAATTGGTAAGCTGCCATCATACAGGCGGGAGTCAAAAGCATTGTAATAGTAAATGATCAGTATTCGACTTGCATTGGCTTAAGAAATGCTTTGACTCGCCCCGAAACTTTACTTACTCAAACATAAAATCGTAAAGACCAAGCAAGAGGGAGAGACAAGATATTTTATAACAGTTTCATTGAGAGCGTCAGGAGAGAGCAGTGTCCCGCAGACGGGTCTAGGTTTATTTTTCACCAATAATGTATACCCGGTCAGAATTTATACCATCCGCGTCCCTTATTTCGCCGTACTAATTTTCCCAATGATCTAAATTTATGTCGTTAGTAATGTCGTTAATGAAAAAAGCAACATCACAATTCACAACCAATAAAGCCAACTGTTTAGAAAACGTTTGACGGGCAATTCACCATGCACGTACGGTTAGAAGGTCAAACAGAAAGATTATTTTGGCTATTTTATAATGAATTATTTTATTGTTCTAAATATTTGTTACTTATTTAATAACTAGTTAAGTCATTAATTACATGCAGTATCCAAGCATGCTGGTTTTTTATTTTTGGTGGAAAAAATTTGTCGAGTGAAATTCCGGAAGGTAAACTTTGGTCACGCAAAATTAAGTGTAATGAAAATATCAAAAAAGGCCTGGGTAAAACATCAGGTGAAAAATAAACCTGCTCCCGCCAAAGACATTGCCACTAAACATTGTCAGAACTGAACAGCCCACACTCTCCGTAACAGCAAAGAAATACTTTTGTATAAGAATACATTGACACACTCAGCCTTTCTCACTTTTTAATTCATTCTGATGCTGCGTTACGATTGTAAGATCATACTGGAAAAATTGAACGCAGATTGTTTTACGAGAATCTGAACACTTTAATAGCATTTGCATTGACTTGGATGCTTGTTGCAGTCTTGAGTTTGGTGGATGATACTGATTAGAGAAAGAATCAGATAAATACGGCGATAAAAAGGGCGGATGGTTAAGCTAGTGCCACCGCCACCAGTCTGTTCAACTAGACTTTTTTGTTTCACTTTGTGATCAGACAAGAGTAGAAAGAGAACAATGCCTAGTCAAGCAGAATTTCGTATTTTTTCTCATTTACAACTATTGGCTTCATACATACATAATGCCGATGATACTACTACTGGCAACATCGCACATTGCCGAATCATTACACTACACACACCGTTCACCGTACACATTTTACGCCATATTTTTACAGAGTAGTACTTAAATACTACTGACTGGCTATTTCAATTCACTGTTTCGCTAAATACTACGAATGTGCGCCATTCACCCATCTCTGTCTCCTCATTTTCTTATTAAATTCAAACATACCAGAACACAAGTTTACTCGAGTATACCAACCGACGCAATTATCATTTTTTGTTGAAGAAATGCCGATACCCTGATGCTACTGCTCCTGCTTTGATGCCTTTTTGGTTGTACGATAATATGCCCATACTTCTTCGAAATTATTCCTTCAGTTCATACAATTCTCATTCTCTCCACTTCTTGAACACGAAACAAGCAATACGCAAAATAAACCAAAGTAAAAAAACTCACCCCAACATATACAAAATTGCCTACGAAGAATCTGTGTTTAAATATGGTTTCCTATAAGCTGACTAATTTCTCCAGTGATCCTCATCCCACGGAACAGGAAACGAATTTTTAAAAAATGTAAAATTTCGAATTGATATTATGTTATATGAAATTGTGAAATCGAAAACAAATGTGCAACTAATGGGGTTCATTTCAATTAATTTCAAAAGTAAAAAACCATTCACCCCTTCTGTTGAAAACGTTCGAGGAAAACAAAACGTACTTTCTACTCTACACAAAGAAATCAACATACACTTCTGGAAAGAAAGAACAAAGAAATATATCAAAATTCGAAAGTTTTAACTATAAGTTAGAAATGATAACTAAAGTGTTCGGGACTTGGCTTAGCTTGGACTTCCCCTGCTCTAGTTCTAAATTAAAATCCCGAATACCGACACAGCATACTTTAGACTGTTTAGGAATGATTGCACTTTGTGTTACAAAGCACATTAATTTGGTTGTATGAAAACAGTTATTGCTTGGAGCGTGGATTTTCAAAGCGAAAACAGTAAACTCCTACGAAACTCCGGAGTCCCCACCTACCATCTTCTTCTTTGTCGCTGACATAATAAGTAAATGGTGATGGGAGCTCAAGCTTCATTAATTGCATGAGTAGTAGCCTGGGTGCACATGTTTTTAATGAATGTGTTATTTTCCTTTCTCTCTCGTTGTACTAAACAATTCCATATTTTACTGACAGAAAGGATCACAATAATAATGTCCGCCGCAGTCGTTATCATTATCAAGAGGCGGTTGTTACTGATGTTAATGTTGATATCCCAATCCAATTAGAGGGAGTTAAACAGGTAATATGGATGCTAAAGTGCATAACGAAGTAAGATATATCAACAAGAACGAAAAGGTAAAGGGAAATTGTTTTAAATTCGACCACAATGACACATCACTGGAGCACAAAACGCTCTAAATGTACAAAATTGATAAGCGTAAAAGTTAATGAAATACTTCGTTGCGCCCATTTGCTTCTTCCGATTCTTACAGTATTTTCGTTCTTTTTATTTGTTTCTTGCCATTAAAGGAAGTCAGACAGGATCGTATAAAAGCGTAAAAAGAAGTTAAAACACGATTTGAAAATTAAAAGTGAAGTTGCTATATTTTGAAGTCGCCGGTTGCTTAATCGGTCATTTCATATTGAAATAAACTCGCAAATTTTAGGTAATTATCTAATTTCTTTGTGATTTCTCTCTTTGAAATAGCAGACTTTTTTGAAGGAATTCTTTCATGTAATATTTTTCTTATGTAAGTTGACGGTTTTTTAAAGAAATAATATTTAAGAAGCATTTTAAGTTTCATTGCCATATGATTTCTTTTAGAACCTCAGTATATTCAACCTTTGGGTTAAGGGTTAAGATGTGTCATTTCTCGAAATATCTGGCCTGGACACTGAAAGTGTATAATGCATGCTGGGGAAAACTTGCTTTCTATTCAAACTGCATTTTCGGTTTTCTCAGCCAAGTCTGGCTTTTCTGACAATGTGGCCTGGAAAATCGTACTTTTAATGCGGCGGTAAATTTGCTTGGGATCTATAAAGGGTTTAGCTCTGACAATCAGGGTTCTTATATGCAACAATTTACTGCCATGTTAAAAATCCAGTCTGTCTGGTCAATTTACCCGTATGTCAAAGGCTTGGTCGCTAAATCCGAAAATACAGTTTAAAAAAAACTAATTTTCTTCTCCGGGATGCACTTTCCACTTTCAGCGGCCAAGCCTAACATCGCCAAAAGCAGCATTTAGCCCAACTTTGCATGGTTATGTTATCTTGTCCTTTTATTCGCGTTTATCCTAACTTAGGATTCCTAACTCATCATAAGTTGAAACGGTTGGCAGTGTAAAGTGGAAAATAATCTTGGGGAGGAAACCCCTCCTTTTTAATCTTACTAGCAGCACCATCTGGTTTTATAGCCAAGCTTGGTTTTTTTGTGTAATTTCACTCGGAAAGTCGGATTTTTTAACATGGCGGTAAATAATACCTACCTAGTAAATACCTACTTTCTTTCATCCACTTTTCTGTAACCAAACTATTCGCAGTGTTTCTAAAATGCAATTTTTGGATTATTTACTTCATAAAACAAAGCTCGAGTATTCATCTGTTATAGTCAAGAGCTATGCCGCGCCGATTTGTGACGAGCTTTTTTAAAAAAAGTTTCATAAGTTAATTGGGGGTATCCACGGCATACGGTATTACTTCTGATATACCATATTATACATACCATTGATAATGTTTTCAATTAGCTACTTTGATGCTACACAGCTAGGTCTCAAAATGTGTAAACAATTAATTATAAACAGTCTCTTTATTTGAATACTTTTTAATGCAAAAACTCTGACATTGGATTTAAACATCATGTACATATGTACGTTCAAGTATTCATGTCCACTGATAAAGAAATGAATTTTCGGTTAAAGTGCCCCCTGGCAGTGATGTCCTAACCGCAAGTATCCCCGCAGACATCCAGTACTTCATCTTTAGAGTATTGCTTTATCTCAATAATTAGACACGTGGTGTATAAATGGCAAAACTCGAGATGATGAAACGTGACTATTCGATGATAAAGATTTGCCATGTTGCAAATACATTTTTTACATAAAGGTGGGGGGACGTTTTAAGCTTTCCGATTCCGATCTTTTGCATGAGTTACTCGGTGGGTTCCTTAATGGTGGTTTACTGAGAGTGTCTCGTTGTGGCCGCTAGTTGAATTGGATTCTGAAGTCTGCCGATGGCTTCAAAAGTCCAAAGTATTAATACTACGAAAATTTAGTTCTTTCCTTATGTTCATGCCAAATGGCACATATGTACCATCCTATTAAATTATTTGAAGTGCACACGATATTGTCCCTGTCACTGACATGCGTTGGAAAACAAATTTCTGTTCTTTAGATTGAAGTGACCGTAATTTTAAAGTTGTTAAATTACGATAAAACTATCCTCCACACTCCTTGATGTCCAACTTTCTGGGCTAAATACAAAATTAGTAGAATAGTAACAATGCTGGGAATTTCAATTATGCTAAAGACAACAATGGCTTCCCTTCCTCATAGTATCTTTCGCAAAATTTATTCGCAACAAGTTTGATGAGAAATAAAAACGTTAGGCACTAGACGTACAATTTCAACGTCTACGTTGTAATTTCAAATCTAAACAACACTTCTAACACTTTTTCTCCCCTTTGGTTCGACG
The DNA here is from genome assembly GCA_021029165.1 of Cyphoderus albinus. NCBI lineage: Eukaryota > Metazoa > Arthropoda > Collembola > Entomobryomorpha > Paronellidae > Cyphoderus > Cyphoderus albinus. The sequence continues at coordinate 11,025 of VYYJ01001421.1, read as the reverse complement.
TCACTGACTGAATTATAGTAACTCAAAATTGTTTACATTCATTTCAGAATTCTGTGTAACATTGAAGTTTTTTCAAAGTGTCACCGCAGTCTTCTCGTAACGCACATGTTTTCATGTGATCAATCAAGGTCAAGGAATCGTTTGGTTTAGGATGATTGTAAAAATGCAAAACGAGTGCATTACTACGTGCATATTATGTACCCTTGTACTTGTACTTGTACCCCTCCTTTTAAAATGAGGTTTAGAAGTAAGGTGGAACCGTTGGACAAGTTTTTTAGGTCATATGCATATAGTATAATGAACCTACACAGAAATGTAAATTATAATCGTATGTAAATTCTATTGTAAATCGACATGTCATGACGGCCATGAGTCTCATCGGACGACTTTACATGACAGAGGTAGGCTGCGTACCGTAAGCATTTTTGCATAACGACGCGACATTTCGAAGAAAATACAATTTTCAAATAATCATCTAAAAAGTGTCCTTAGACAATCGCAATTAGTCATGAGTCATAAACAGTGGTATGGTATTGTAATTGGTTGTTTTAAGGAACTAACAATTAAACTAAAAGGCATGTAATTTTAGCCTATAATTTCTTGGAAATAGTGATAATAGGAGAAACTAGAAAATACGAATACCACCACTACCGAAATGTATTGTTTTTTCGACGAAACCCACAACTATAATCCAAGCTTTAGTCTGGTTTTGGACTGACTTTTAAAACCACTTTGGAAACAAGAAATAACACGCGAATGCTTTAATGCTAATGATAACGGACGCTGGTGATTGATGGTGTTTATGAATGACGCCTTATTTTCTACCTTATAGAAGTAGGGAAAACTTTGAACCAACTGACTTTCAGAATTGACCTTAAAGTAACGATTGTTTTGTATCAAAAAACGTACTTTTACGTTACTTTTTTGCTTTCTTTGTAATGAAATGTTGTGAAGAAAAGAGTTAAAGATTTAAAACAACAATTAGTGGAGAGTAACAATTTTGTCGACTTCAAACAAAAAGTCCGAAAGTAAAGTGGCCAAGTTTATATACGACTTTCTTTATCGATAGTTTTAATGAAAACTTTTCATATTCATACATACACCAAGGATATGTTTGATGGCTTCAAAACATTGTCTTTGAAAGTCACTCGTGTAGAAACAAAAGTCTCGTTACGTTACAGTAATCGTAGTGATTCTTATCGTTAGAAAGAGAAAAGAAAGCTAAACAATTTTATGTGCGTCGTAGAGATTTGTTCTTACCTGCATTGTCATCATCGTTCCAAGGTGCCATATAGTCCATAATTAAACAACTGATTAATTCACCGCAAGTCACGAACGTTGACTAATTGACTTGATAATTTAGAAACTTCACTGCGAACGAACAGTGAGCAAAGTCTTTTCTCTCACTGATTTTTTTTCTCTTTCTTACAAATCGTTACAAATGTTTGCAATCAGTTCAATACTCTTTTTTGTGTGACTACGTCTATCAAAAATTATGATCACTTAGCACTAGAGAGAAAAAAACTACAATCACTATTATTATTATTTATCATTACCCTATCCATTTACGCACGAACAACTGGTAGTGTATAAAAGGAAGATATATAAATATTATAATAATTTGACTTGAGAAGTTCAAATGGTTCGGTACGCGCGCAGGCAGGTAACTCTCAACGAAATAGTAATAATAATTAATTATAAAAAAGTGATCAGTCAGTTCGGTAAGGTAAGGGATACTATGCCATGCCAATGCCTTTTAAGTACATATTATTATTACAATTTTACAATAGCAATAGCAAGTGAGGTCTGAGTCTGAGCTGACTTACAGAGTACAGTACTATACTCAAGAGGAATTCGATTTTTAGTATGTAATGTAATAGTATGAAATGAAATGAAGAAAAACAAATGTATAAAATGTACATAATTCTTTTCTTTATCTGTTGGGGCTTCTTATTACTAGCGATGATGATGCGCGATGGTGATGTGGTAGGTGATGCCGCCGATGCCGATTTCACTTGACGAAGAAAAGCCTGCTGATGCTGCTGCTGAGCTACGGTTACATCTAGAGTTGAGCGTTTCTGCCAGTAGTGCCAGCCAGACCGTTTCTATCCTGTGCCATGTTAAATTGGCATAACGCGATTTTTACTGTCCATGTCCCCTTCACTTTTGTAATAAATGAATTGTACCTTTTACTTGAACAACAACGCACACCCCATATTTATAATGATGTTCACACCACCACCACCGCGCACATTATACCTTAATATGTAGGTACATACATATCTCTATTCTCTATTGTTTGCGCTTCATGCTGCATGCTTTGTGCAACAACGCAACTTTAATAACGTTCGGTTGCAAATGTATGAATCCAGAGTGAGTGCTATGACGAAGAGAAATGAGGGTGCACTGAAACATTATACAAGAAGCAAAAAAAAAAGATTTTACAGTGAAGAAAAAGCATCAACATTTATGAATGATGATGATATTGGTGGTGGTCGTGTTCGTGTTGGGTTATTATTACTACTACAACAGAGAGTAAAATTAAATATTTACCGAGTTACGGAAACAACGCATGGTATACAAGTAGACTGGCTGAAAAAGTGAACGTAAAATGTAAATTGCTTTTATAAGGTAAAATTGTAATTTTGTGTTATTACAAACAGCACCGTCACGTGTCCATAATTCGGACATAAAAATAATGCATTTTTCCTATCCTACGAAAAGTTTCCAACAAAGGAAGATGTAACAAAGTAGCTATGATGTACGTATAATACAGAGAGGGAGAATAATGTGACTAAAACTAAAAGTAGATAAATTGATTGTTTACTTCTCACTACTGCTTCCTAATTTTTCCCTAAATTTCCTCATTTTGAAAAGTATCTTATCTGAGAGAATGACATGTCAGTTTTGGTCCGGTTGTTTAAACAGGAGCAAGAAGGGGTATTTTGTTAACATTTCTTGTACAATTCTAAAGAGTACATAGAAACTAACAAACTTATCAGACTCTAGCACTTGTCTACAACAACTTTCATTTGTTGTACGATGTCGACGATAGCATCATCATCGGCGTTCCCGCATTGTGTGTAACTAGCTCTATTTACATTCTCCATTACTTTTCCTCTTTTTCTCCGCTTCTTCCTCCATCCAACCATCCGAAAGGAATATCAATGAATATTAAATTATCTTCTCTTGCTTGCTGTCTCCTCTTTCCATGGAAGAAGAAAGGAATGAACGGAGGAGAAAGAAAGAATGAATCGATAAACAGCATAATAGTGTATTGTGTAACATGGTGGTCGTCCGTCGTGGTGTAGTACACTTGTAGTATCTCTGCAGTTGTAAAGTAGTCGTCTCGTAGTAGTAAGTAATATTTGAATGGTGGTGCATTAGTTGAGAGCTTGGAAGAGGAGAGAGAGAGAAAGCAAGATCGATATTATTGCATGAAAGAAGAAGACGAAAACGAGGGAGAGAGAGAGAGAGATTCTTTCTGACGGACTGCGTGAGTCAGCCGTACAATCGTATTCGGTCGAAAATTTTCTGAGGGAAATAAATCCCGAGTTCCATTGGCAGTGTTGCAATGTTGGTGTAACTATAACTGGAGAGAGATTGAAGGGTCGGTCGGTGCGAAACAACACTGACTTTAAGGATGAAGATGAATCAGCTTTTGATCTTTTAAAAAATGATGGGTACATCATGTATGCTTCGACATGACTTGAGCTTTGAGCATAATGCATCGAATAAAGCAAACCAATAAATAAATGATTCTTTAATACTTTCTTCGCGTTTTGATGTCTTTAATATTATAATATCAGTTTCGAACGGGTAATATCTTATAACATTTTATGTACTTTCCTTTTTCGTTTCCCTCACTTCACATTATCGTCATACATTAATGCCATATAATTTTTTCCATTTCTTGTGGTCCATTCTTGTAATCCATTGTTATCGTATAATCCCAGGTCATCTTGTATTTTTTCCGTTTGACTAATTAATGAAATACAATACAAGTTATCGTTAAGTACATTGTACATTTATACTTCTGTTTTTGTGTCAGTTTGTCAAAGTGCAGGTTAACGTATTCTTTTTCTTGTCATAAGTTCTTTTTATACTTTTTTACATGTGGCCGATAATTGCGTAATAGTATTTTCAATTTTAGAGTTGTGATGTTAATAAAATTTAATGTGATATATAGTTTTAGACTACTTAGCGTTTCAGAAAAGTTAAACTTCTCGGCTTTTACAAAACAACTTTTTTTCTCGATGAAATCACCCAGGATGAAAGTAGCGTGCTCTTACGAGCAAAACAATATAGATTGAGGAATTACAATTTATGTTGACTTTTCCTTTGCGTACTTGTACGTTCTGTTATATGATAATCAACAAGAATAGAGGATTTTGGACTATAATTTTTATAACACTTACACTGATATACGCGAATTGTTAAATTAGTACCACGAGTCGATTTCCTATTTTCTTATTTTACCCATAGGAAGTCATTTGAGAATTATAATTAATCTGTTTTAGTATTTATAATGACTTTATGTATGACTGAAGTGTACTCATTTTTTTCGCTTTTACATTTTAACTCAAAAATACATTATACATATTAACAATTATTTTTGGTTGGGCTAAAATAATTATTTACTCTGTTCTAATTTCTACATCTTATGATCACATAAAGGTTTTATGCCTTTGAAATAAGTAGATAAATTATAGCATAAATGTCTTCTGACTGATTGTTCATTTTTATGTGGCGGTATCCTAGATAGTGCGTAGATTTCATTTCACTGAATGGTATTTTTGTCCGTTTGCTTTCATTACGTACATCTAATTTTTTAATGACTATAGACAGGGTCAAGGGTGTCTTCTTTCTGTCATACTCATACTAAAACTAGCTCTTGGCTCCTTTTACAGTTTTTGTGTCTATGTAAGTTTCAAACGTTTTCGTCGAGGGATGTGATTTGATTTATAATTGTAGCGTCAAAGCCATTGTCAGAGTTTTGTTTACACATCCACAGACGTCGTACGAGTTTCTGCAGATTTTCCCTTTAATCTTTTAAACTTTTTTACTCGGAGTCGGAATTCTCAACGTAGAATTCAGTATAGTACCAAATCGCCATACATTAGACCAACTACATAAATAGCAATATGGCATGATGATGAGCTAAACTAATTACATAAAGAACGAGATAATAAAGGACTTTAAAGTAAAGCATCAATAACGGAATAAAATTAACCTACATTTGGGTAAGATTACAAAAATGCAAGATATAACAATAACTTGAATGTGTCTAATAAAAACGTAATGAACATTTTATAATTAGGAATTCTATCTATTGTACTACTACCCATCGTATAATGTCAGTTTATTTTCAATGGTTTGGCGACAGAGAGGACAGTTCACTAGTTGATCAGCACAGCTTGAACAGAACCCGCTGAAACGATAAATGATAGCGTGAACAATCGAAAATAAATGAACGGCATTTACCTATACATCTAGTTTTATGTTGAACTTACCAATGTTCGCAGGGTAAAAGACGAACGTTTGCGACGTGATCAAAGCAGAGGGTACACGAATTTTCCTTCACACTAACTTTTCGTAAATACTCCATCTTGAGGTGTCTAGAAAGTCGAATTAACATTTTGATTAGTTAGTAACTGTATCAGTAATAGTTACCACTTTCTGTAACACAGAAAAATGTATTCTGTAGCTACGAAAACAATTTACCGGGGCAAAACGACTCTGCACTCATCTCCAAGTTTGGCGTACTGATTGAAATTTCGGTAACTTTTATCCATGGGTGGGTACTTGAAGGGACGGCTACCAAAATTGAATACGCATTGCTGGAATGACATAAAGCTACCCGCGGCGAAAAAGCCCGATCTAAAATTAAGTCAGATTAAAAATTCAACAGTGCAATGAATTTCCACAATAGTAGCAGTAGATGGTGTGGACTGCGCAATTTACTTGGTATGCTTGAAGACGTCCGTGTGACTTTTAATGTGGACACCATTGAGGAAGAAAATAATTTCGCACTTTTCCAAATCAAGGTATGTGCCCAGAATGTCACCGGGCCGCCAGCAAGGCAAGGCACATACGGGCAGACTTTGTGCAGCGTGCCTAACGTAAAAAACACGTTAGTTGAGCGTGCTAATTAACATATTCTCTAGACAATTTTCTGCAATTTTGTTTCTGCGGTGGTTTACTTACCACATCACCTGTCGACAACCGTCATAGGCTACGCTAAACTCATCGTCACCAATTCCGTAACCTTCCTGTTTGGATAAATAATAACGTCATTTTTATCAAATGATTCAATTGTCATCATTCCATTCGAATCGTTTCTTAATACGTTGAAAGTTGTAAATTGTTTACTTTTGCAAATATAGCTTACATGATTAAGGAATTTGCTGGCTTTTGTGGCCCAACCAATTTGCATCACCCCTTCGGTTACTATTGTCACTTCGTAATACCATTTACCTGAGTCCACCTGAAACGTACTGCGAACACTTTCAAAGGAAGAAGCGTCACATCTTGCCTGGAAACAGGAAAATTTGTCTTGTAAATAGTTGCAATACATGAGGGTAAAGTTTATCCATTTTACATTGGATTATTGTTTAACATTGGGTTTATTACCTCCAACCCATTAGGAGCAATTTTTAAATATTCGCTGACATCGTAGCTGTTAAGAATCACATTGATTGCTGAATTGTCCACCAGTTCGTAACCGAAAGGTCTTCCAGGAATTAAAACTAAAAAAATATCGGAAGAAAATGGTTAACGATTGTCTTGTGTGTGTACAATTATTTTATGATAGCAATATCACCAGCCAACTTACAGACATTGTCTAACGCCCATTGGGCACAAAATCCCACTTGTCGGTACTCAAAATTTTCAGAACCAAGTCTTTTCTCCAATTTTACGAGAGGATTCTCATTCCCGTGTGACTGAAGAATTTTCATTATCGCAGTCTTATTCTCACTTGTTTGAGCAAATTTTTCCAGGGCTATTATTGTGTAAAGAATAACCGAAGGACTCGTTTCTTCGCTCTGAAAGTAAAATAATGTTTCTCTGTAATTATACGATTTCCGGTTTCATATTTTCTAAACGTAGCGTTATATTTAAGCGGTCATTTTAATTTTACCCACCAAATGGGTTATTAGGTACTTCATAACTTCCTCATTAAGAAGAACAGTACTGTTTTGCCCTGCTAGTTTCTCCGCAAGACATCCTAGTACAATTGATGTGTTCCTCTTCCTCCTCGTGTCATGTTTCTCATAATCTTTCAGTTCCAAATGATGACTAAGTTGCATAGCGTTTTCCTTTGATTGCAAAAAATTATAGTTTGAGCAGCCCATTTAATTTTTTAGGCATTTAAAGAAATAGTATTCTAATAAACTCACCTTTGTTGGAAGTGGACAGTCATCTAATAGTAAAGATATCACAGCGGGCCCTAGAGGGTCTTTCATAGGTATACAGTTCACAAGAGACATGACCACCATCGGCCACCCGTCTTCTAGTTCTGCTATCCTATGCAGCTTCACCATCGAAGCAGGCGCTTCTGCATCACTGTTACAAAAATAAAATGTAATTGTCGTAACATAGTTATGAACAACAATAACCTGAATTTTGTAGTTTAACTTTTGACATACTTTCCGACCAGAGTTCTTAAAACCTTCAGCGTTTCCAGCACGTAATGGTTTACAACTTCCGGGGAGTATGAAAGAAGAAACGTTGTGTCTGAAAGATTGCTAATGCTCCTGTTATTTGGAGATCCAGAACCATCTCTTCCTAAGCCGACAGAATTTGGTGCAAGTGTGGATGTGCCGCCTGTGCTTCCAACACTGCGACCCGTGGGTGGCCCAAACATTGAACCTCCGCTTCCAGACCGCTTTCCCCAACGGAAGCAACAGGGGCAGTTGGAATTGACTGCGTTACAACATTGAAATCGGCGTGACTCTCTTTCTTCATCTTTGCACAGACAAAGACCCATCATCACGTGCTTTCACCTCTTCCACTAGATTAATTCACGGCAATTGAATGCCTTCTTGTACTAATGACCACCTTATTTCTTTAGTTAACCGCGTAGCACCACGTAGCACTAATTCAAACAATAATGTTTAAAACTCAATTTACCGAGGAAAAGAAAAATTTCGGAAATAAAAAAGCGTCTTTTACTCAATGTTCTCACATTATCACACGTATGTAATTGCAACATGGAATTAATTGCCATTTTCACATCTCAACAAGAAAAAATGAGGAACGCTACAAAACATTTTCAAAGTTCTACAGAATATGACATCGTCATCCCACGATTCGTCCATGATGGCAACAAGTAATACAAGAAACGTGTCTCACTCAGGATTTATTATCTGACTTCAACAAGAGATACTCCAGACACATTTAAAAAAATAAAGTCATTCTCTCAACTTCCGTATTTTATTGTCTACTTTTGATTTGTTTGCTTGATGCGTGACCTCCTATAAATACTGCATACCACAATACCACCATCCTTTTCTCATTGAACGATGACGAAGTACTTAGCGGTTACAATTATTTTTATGTCTTATAAATCCTCGTTCGTGTTTCTTGAATTTCTCAAACTGATGAATGCGGCACACGGTTTCTTCCAGGACGAATATTTAATTCTCTCCTAATGGCTTAAATGTATTAATCATGTTAACGAATATGAGTGTAAGTTGGTGTATTGTTATATCACAAAGCTGGTTCTTGATGTTGATAGGAGAGAACCGAGTGTTGAGTTGATAACGTTATATCCTCTATTTATTATGATTATTAGGATTCCCTTCTTCACTGCTTCTGCTCATCGTCATGATTTTATGATTTGCAACAACTTGTAGGATTATTTTTAGAAGACTATTATTTTTGGAGGCAGCCAAACTGATCCATTATTGATTATAACAATAATAATAAATAATAGTGAATATTACTGTGCGAATTATATTTTTATTATTGTGAATGTTGCTGTTGATTAGGAGGATTGATATGAGGAGGAAGGATAGTTCTTCTCAGCTTCTCTCCTACATCTCATTCGCCTGTAACACCACAAATCTCGAACAAGCAGAACAATTTTCAGCAATTAAATAAGTTTGCCCAATAATTGTTTTGCTTACATGCAAAAAGAGTAAGCACACCACAAAGTAATATTCTTGGCGAATTCTTGATGGATACGTTGATGAGGAGGATAATACTGATTATTACTATTTTAATAACAGCGCGATGCATGTGTGCGATGAGCTTATGAGCTATGGGCCATGGGTAACAGATACATAAAAAACTCTTACCAAGACCAAGACCATGCCACCACCAATGTGTTTTCAGTATATAAATGCAACAACACAGAAATATAAAACGAAAACGAGTAAAGAAGAAGACAATCTCTCTCTACCCTTTTTGCCACACACATGCATGAATCATGCTTTTATGTTTCACGCAAACTTCTCATATACCACATGCAATGCAATACTCATTTAAGCATATGGAAGACTTGCTGAAATATCATAAAAATATGCTCTTGGTCTCGTTCTGCTCCTTTTCCTTTTGCTCTTTAAACTTCATCGTCGTCATCACGAACTCCTCATGGTCAGCTGTCTTTGAGAACAAACGCAAACTAGACAGCTAAAGAGAGAACCCATCCACAAGAGACATATTTATGAAGAAAAAAATTTTCATTTAATACTCTTTTAACGAATACGATGAAACTTTCATCATGAAAGTAAAGTGGTTCGATTGCATTGCAGTATTATCTTTTACTATCGCCAACTGCACTCTTGAGCATTTGAAATCAGTTGATATTGAAACTCAAAAAGAGTATTCGCATAATCAGGGCAGAACATACTTTAAGGAAAATAAATGGCATTATGCAGTTATCTTAAAACACAGGATTTGTATATATTTAATTTGTTTAAATTTAGGGATCATGGCTTTTACAATCCATGTAATTGTAAATGCAACTATAAAATAAAATCTGCTTTTTGCATCTCTCGCGCTCAGCCGAATTTTATCTAATCTACTATGTAATGAGTCTTTTACATATGTATCATTAGACAAAAAGGTTATTTTTTTAGCCTAAATTTTTCGCTTTGCACCACATGCTTTTTATTTGTTATTATTAATTCATCTTTCATCTTGTACATGCAGCAATTGCAACAGATTTTGTCATTTCCGTGTTATGCATTAATTATCTATAGTGCGGTGCAAAACTGGAATACATATCTGGAATTGAATGTGAAACATGCATAAATTTTTTGGTTGGTTGATTAAAAAAAAATTAGGTTGTAGAATAAAATTATGGAATAGATCGTTATTTGTTCGTACTCATTCATCTCCATCCATGCATTACTTACGTGATCTACCCTGATATTTGTTCCACCATACCTAAAAACTTTTCATTGAGCATACATTTTTCTCCTACCTTCCTCACTCCAATTCTAAATGAGTCATGTTGTTCTGCAAAACTGTAGTACATTGTGTCTAATGAGCAAGTAAGACTATTATTATAATTGGCAATGAGTCCAAATACCCACAAACCAAACCAGACAAACAGAAAACGTATGCAAATAATGATTATGCATCGGCAAAGATGATAATAGTGGCGCAGCGATAATCTAAAAGCTCTGCTTGTTTTCGCGTCGAGCACATGCCTAATAGTAGTAATAATAATAATGGTAATAATGGTAACAAGCACATCAACAAAAAATCAGTTAACTGGCAGAGCAGGGTCCAAGTGTAAAAATAAGCATTCTAGAAAAGAATTATAGGGATCATAATCGTCTTTTGTTTCTATTTCGTTTGAATGACATTAAATGTTATTATTGCTTTTATTTTGTGAGCACAATCTTCTTACTTGTATAATACAATGCCGTAACAAAGCTCTCTCATGCCTACACAATGTACGCTGCGCTTACTTGTCTGTCGTTGGGGTCTAGGATGAAATGCGGTGGTAAAAAGGCGGTTGGTCAAAACGCGGTGTAATAAACGCGGTAATGCAAAAACGCGGTATTGCAG
>VYYJ01001420.1:0-31141 GCA_021029165.1 Cyphoderus albinus | reverse complement strand
TGGTTTGTTACTCTTTTATAGTGACTAGTTCACACACAAAATCTCAGCCAATTCTAGCGGTTGCACCTGAGATAGTTCCCTCGTAAGTGTACGGATTTGTTTGTATTAGTGTTTACCAACATTATCATTAGTATACATTTCCATCCATAACCCCAATTCGTCCCATGATCAAAGCTGAGCCAGAGCCACTCGAGGTGGTGGTAAGAAACTAAGGAGAGTTGTCGACATTACTTGATGAGGCAAGTAGTAAAAATAGATTAGTCGCGTTTCTACCGTGTAGAACACTTTGACTTGGTTGGACAAAGCCTCCACTTATCCATCTCTCTTCACATGTAACGTAACGAAATCCTTCACTTCTTTGTACAAAAAATTAAGTAGGTAGATAACCAGTAAGTAAATGCGGACATGTTATATGTTATATGTACGGAAATCACAGAGTGTTCTTCGATAAAGTATTTGGATGATGATGATGAAAATGAAAAGACGATATGAGTCAACCACAGGAGCAGTAGAAAACAAAAGATGGAACACAACTTTGCTATAATATTTTTTCTCGTCTCTGTCCTGTCATTTACCAGGTTCGGCCAATTGGCTGCGTCAAATGGAACTTTCTCAAGGTAAAGAATACCGCAAAGACGAAAATACTGCTTCATTCAACTACAACGTTTTTTACTCTTTGTTCTTTGTTACAAGCAAGCAGTAGTAATGATTAATAAAACTTCTACATAGCATTACCAATTGCACTACGTCAAAGGTGCAATGTATCACGGTTAAGGAATTCTTTATCGACACCGGATGCTTTTGTCTGTCTAATTTATAAAAATTGGAGAACAAATTACGTAAAAGAAGGAAAAGAAAAGTATTTCTCACTTACATGTACAAATGTGATGAAAAAATGCAAAAACTGTTGACTGCAAAAATGTAACTGCAAAATACACTAGAAAAACGTTATAAAAATCTCTCTTGGAGAATAAACTAAACTCACGACTATGAGAGAGCCAGTAGAAACATACAACTACAACCTTCTAAACTCTTCTAAGAAACACACTGGTAAAGAAAAGGGATAAAAAGTTAGACGGTTACAAGCATTGGCAGGGTTGCTGCCGCGACCAGTTTGAGTTATTGCAGGAAGCTAAGGGGTTATTATTCACATTCTCCTTATGTAAAGGCAAGTCGCATCAGATGAATCGTTGCACTCATGAAAAGAGGCCCATGAACGGAAAAGGTAATGGAATGATAATGGAAAATTTCCTTATTATGTATTATGCAAGCGGAATGAGGAGTAGTAACGATTTTCATGCAATAAATCCTCACCACGGTATATGCATTTTTTATTTCAAGGTATTTTTAATTTTTAATTCCGTTTTAAAACATTTTATAATAATCATTATTACATAACATAACTATTTAACAATACAGGGTTATAAAAATGTATTTACTCAAACTTTCCATCAAAAATGTAAAAAAATGTTTACATTATACTGCAAAATATGTAATCCATATATGATTCGAAAATATATATCTTTTTAATAGTCCGTATCTAAATTTGGTGATGTAAGGTCCGCTCAATTTGAAGATTATGAATGCCGGGAAAAAATTACCAAACAATGGTTTCCAAAGAATTGACCCGGAATAAAATTTACTTGTCTGGTAAGATGAAAAAGCTGAAGTAACAATTTGAAAGGGCAACTAATTCTACTTATATCACGCCTAAAAAATTATTAAAATCTTTTTTGAGGAATATTTTCTGGTCCTATAAATGTAAAAAAAGTAAATCTTCAGATCTCGAACAGGCGTTCAATAATCACCAAACTGCTTGCACATTTTTTATGAAATCCAAAAATCCAAATCCTGAAGATTGGCTATCTCAATTTTTTTTTCTGAGACGTTCGGTTTTCGAAATCCAGACCCCCTTGCACTTCTGGAGTCGAAGTGTACTCTACCTAGCCATGTCAACTGTGTACAAATCCTCATTTAATATGGATTTATTGGTATATAGACCTTTTGTAGTTATGTTCTGTTCACCATTCTTTAGATTTTGAAAGAGTTTTCAGTAAATGAACTTTTATAGCTCTGGAAACGATTAACAATTAATTTTTACTTTGTTGCAATTTACCCCTTTATTTCACGGTTATTTAGTTCTGCTCGACTAAGGCGAATATAAAAAGGCTGATGTAACTTTTGTGCTCTTTATAAACAAAATCTTTTCATATAAAAATAGTGATGTAACAATAATAGGAAAAACCGGAGGTACATTATTATTGCATTATTAAATTAATTATAAGGTAAAAGGAATGACATTCCTTGACATCACAAAAAGATTTATAAATAAACCGATTAGAAGTAAAAACCTATGCAATATTTATTAATATAATATAATTTATTGTATAATATTAATGTATTATATAACGACTATAATACGCACGCACACACCGCACCATGCCATACTCTCAAGACGCACCATTATGATTGTAATTGACCTGAATGCGAATAGTATTGGCGTGTCGCTCTACGTCACAGTTACTAGCAGCTAATCCGTCCGATGACTCCTCGTCGGCCTCGAACTGCAAGGACTGAATGTCTTTTTCTAACCCCTCTGGGACAATATTGGTTACAGAAACAATTCCGGATGAAACGACCTGCACCCTGCTTCTATTCCTATCCCGCGTAATTTCGTCAATCTTATCATCACCAGTTGATAATTGAGATTGAGACGCCTCCATTTCTGCTTCTTTTTCATTCCCGGTGGTATTACCAGAATCGATTTTACTTTCTTTTTCATCCTCTTCGCTTTTGCCATCATTTTCTTCTTCCTCCTCCTCACTGCCGTCCACGTCCCCTTCTTCCTCGTCAGTCTCAATATCGGAAGAATCAGTTGATGGAAAGCACTCAGAAGCTTCCCGAGCCGGTTTCCGTTCCAAACTGCTAGAGAAAAACTTGCGCAGTGCTTCTATATTCGTTGGATTATTATTAACGGGCCATTGTTTATTCTCAATCAGGTCACAAACAGCGTCAGAATGCAGGACACACACGATCTCCCCTTTCACTTTTTTCCCTTCTTCGATGGGGTCAATTACCAAACAGTCATCTTTCTTCAGCCAAATTGTATGACGATACTTCTTTGGCATGGAGACCAGGATAGTGCTGTTGTCAATACACTCTACTTCGTGTAGGTTATTTCCTTTTCCTGGAACAATCAGATAAGTTAATTGATCAGTTTCTTTCAGTGACAATCTGGCAATTGCTCGTTATTTACAGAGTACTCAATGGGAATTATTTTATTTTATGTATTATTACCTGAGCTGTATTTCACTAAAAACTGTCCCGGAGTAGGTACATAGTCGTCCTTCATAAAACCCAGGATTACGTTCTTCTTTTGCAACGACATTTTTCGAAAAAGCTTAATTCTCACGTAACACGGTTTGTTAAAATGCGACAAATAATTAGATGGAAAAGCTGGAATACACATGGAAATCTCCAGTCAACGGGTAACAGGCAAAACAACTTTTCCACTTTCCCTTCTTGTGTCTTGAAGCAATCGTGACAATTAAATGGGTGTGACAGCAACTGAAATCTGTTTTAAATATTAAAAGTAACAACCCATTTACAATGTACCTTAAAAAGTAGGAAAACAAACATAATCATGCAGTAAAATTTACTAGTTAACTAACTTAACACTCGATCTTACCTTCCGCGACGGTCTGTATCGTTAAACTACTAGAAAAAGAGGTCTATTTAATTTTCTTCAGATTGACAACTGCAAATGCTTCAAACAGAACAGGCGAAAGTGTCCAACAGTTCAAAGAAAATTAAAGCTTTTCAATCAACATTTAAAAACAAACAATATTTACGTGCACGAGGGCAGAGATTTCATTACTCTTTCAACATAAACCAGAGCCAAGCCGACACGTCGCGTCAGTCACTTCATGTTGAAGGAAATGTAATAGTGCCACACAGTTTCACCTTCACCATTTCACTGCTGGGCCAGCCTTTGTTTAATATTGCTTGCACCCCTGGCCCTGAGCTCTGTAAACAAAATTGCCACCGAGATTTTGCACTCAAATGGGGGTTTGTGCACATTTTCGCGTTATTTTATCAGAAAGTTGCATGAGCTGAGATGAGTTGCTTCTTTTCATGAAATGAGGCCGGATGAACGGAAAGTTAGAAAGACAAATTGTTTTAGACAATTAAAATGAAATACCAATTTTGATTAATGCAATGAATGTCCATGTTTTTATTTTTCTGCTCGAAACGACGATTTTTTATTCCGTTTAAAACATTTTAATCATTATTGCTTAAAAATAAATCTGACAACACGAGGTTTATCAATTTTTCTTGTTTCACTTCCCCCTTCATTTTCAGCTTTATCATTGTCTGCTGACGCTGGTTTTGCTCGTTATTACATATTAATAATCTGTACCACTACGACCTATTCTTTAAAAGTCTATTATTTTATTTAATCATAATTAAAATTAATCTTACATGGGAACATTTTTTGGCGATAGTCGCATCCAGATATGAGACCTGGTACTTCGTGTGTAGCTTTTATCCTCTTTCAGAACTGCGCTGAATCATTCTGTAAAACGCAGATTAGCGTCCACCACATCAATTTAAAAATCTTTTTTCTTTAAGCACTTTAATACAACCATTGTAATGGTTACTATTCGACATTCGAATGCGCACTTTATTTTTCTAAATCTGCCCAAGTGTCTTTGAGTATAGTCACCCGTATTGAACATTTAGCCAATAAACCGAATCGTTAAATACAACAAAACAAATTTAAATACAATTTTTAAAATCTAAGTTTGAATATGGTTAATGCGAAACATTCATTAACGCGGTTTTGTTTGTAGGTTGCTTCCAATAATATTTTTATATCAAGTCTTGATGATGAAGAATATGAAGATTAACAATTCGAACCTCTGATAAGCAGAAATACAGAAAAGAGCGGTTATTTGTACATGGTGTTTTTGGAAGCTATATAGCCTATATGTCGCTACTTTTCAAAAACTGTTTTGTTTGTTAAAATTGGTTGTGTTGTATTTTATAGATCGTCTCATTCACTAAGGGCTAACAAATACCATTAGGAGAGTTGCATTAAAGTTATTAATTTTGAAATTGATGTGGTGGGCTCAAATCTGCGCTTTGCAGAATGATTCAGGGAAATTCTGAAAGATGACATAAATGTGCACTAGAAACTCATTTCTAGGTGCGTAGATCACATGAAAAGTTCCCATGTTAGCATTATTATTGGCTTTTTCAATATTATAATTTTTAAGTCATTTCTACTTACAATTGTATTTTCACTGTTACTCTGTACATCACTTTTTATTACTGATACTACATGTATCGTAATGTCGATTTTTATTACATTGACGGTTGTTTATTTAATTATACGTATATTTATATTTGTATATTCAAAAAGGTGATAGTTGAAACTGGTATGCACTTGATTACGTATAATAATGTACATGATTTTATGATGCCCCGCGTCACCACTTAAACTCATTTTCGGCGTTTTAAGAATTAATTTTATTGACTTACTTGGAGTTAGGTATCATTTTTATACATTGCGTTTGGAGAACACAACATAATGCGAATCGGTGTCCACAAAAACAGTTCTCTATTTACTGACAAATGAATCGTCAACTCAATATTCTTCACAAGAAATTCAATTAAAATTAATACTCATGCTTCAAGAACAGATATCACTTGAATTTGTTAAACTCGAGAAAAAGTTACAATACTATTGCTTTTATACCTACGCATTTACGATAAAAGTTACCACTTAAATACAAATTATAACACAGGTTCATTTTCCAAATAAATTTGTGATGCGCTACATGATCAGAGGGAAGTCGCACTTAAACTTAACATTAAATAATGACAAATAACTAAATTTCGAGCTGCTTGAATTCTCCTAAAAATATGTTCACTCGAAGCTTCAATCTAGTTTCAATTCACCACATTTGATGATTTGATTAAATAAAAATATACTTTCCTTAAATCACAAATAATTTATGTAAATAAGATAAATACCTGGCTGTGATCATTTAGCTGATCAGTGGATTATTTTTTTGCATAGATTGGTTAAAATGTTGGAACAATCAGATACTCAGATTTCTCGAATCAGAAATTTCACCCATTGTTAATCTAGATTCTCTAATTTATTTAGTAATGTTAGTTATTTTGTTACATTTGTTATATGTTGCCTTCTTGCCTTCAATTTTATTTCTATTTAGTGTAAATTTAAAATTATTCCCAGCCGACACACTCAACGATTGCTGAGCGAAATTTTCAAATTTTTGTTCGTGTGTGTGACCACCAGGATTTTAAGAAGCGTTTTAGAAATGCAACACGAATATTTCTTATTCTGCGGTTTGCGTATGCATTTTCAGCTTGCTAAACTAATAAGGTTACCTTTTGTATTGGAATTTGACGCTCTTCCTCTTCTAGTTAGTGCCTGGACATAATTTATATCGAGCATGATGATGATTTATATATTCTAATTTTTCGTAATTGTAATTATAATGGGAAATTAAGGGACAATAAAAACTATACCGTTCATACTCAGCCGCTAACAAATGCTTTCCAATTAATCTTCCAATTAAAACTTAATCTGACATTAGCAACCATTGTCGAACGAGACATTTCCAAAAAAAACGTATGAATATATCGATGTTTGAATATTATAAAGCAATAGTTAAAGCAATCAAGATTTTTGATGTTTGAAATTTTGTCAAAGTGGATTTTTAAAAAGTCTCAGTTGATTAACATAACATTACATAACAAATTAAAAACAAAAGAGAATTGTGAACAACTTTCTTAAATGAAAAACGATGGTAATTTTGTGTACAGTATCGACAGTATGGACATTCATTTAATAAGTGAACCGTTGATTTAAATAAAAATAAATGTCGCATATTCTACATCTGAATAATATATCAACCTTATTCACAACACAAATTAACTCACAATTATTTTAAGCAAAAGCAATCACTAATCACAAAAAAACCACTCTATGTACGTCTACGATGTATCAGTTCCAACATTTTCAACCATTCATTAGCCAGACTTTCTTTTGCTCCTGTAGCTTACTATAAATATTACGGCCGTCTTAATTAATAGTTTATATGTAGTATTTTGCCTTTCTTTGGATAAATTTAGCTATGTCTATTAATACCCGTTTTAACTACGTATTTATGTATGCTTAATAGTATGCTATTTACTACTATAGTTCAACAATTAATTATTTCTGCAATTTTCCATTGATACTTGCATAGTTAGCTTTAATTTAAAACTAATTTTAAGTGTACATAGTCGTGCAACGCTGACTTTAAGAGACATAATTCTATTTTACTAGATAATATTCTATCTTCGCAATAAAATGTTACTTTACTCACCGTATCTTTTATAATAATTTACATATTTATATTTATATTTATACATGTATCATACAATACTTAACAAACCTTAAAATAATATTGCATAGTGGAATCATTTTTATCATCATGAAATCCATTAAATCGTAAACACTTCACAGTGCTCGTTGATTAACGACGGCAACTCATTTGAATTTATCTATAAATCATTTCCATTTTGGTTGAATAAATGATGGTGAAATGTGATTATTTTCCCCAGTTTCCACCAATGTTTCATTTGGTGAACCATTACTGAGTTGATTTGGCTGGCAGTTATGAATTACTAGTGTAGTATTAAAATACGTGTTCAGTGTGTTAGTGAGAGTTAGTGATCAATCAGTCAACAAGAAGGTGATTTACTTCTCTTATATACACTACGATACGACTCTATTTAATTTAATTGTACGGTGATTCTTTTGTTTCTTCTACGAAACCATCTTAACAGTGGCTCCTAAGAATGTACGAATACGAAAAGTAAAATCCTTTCATTTTTTTGATATCCGTCGACATTTTGCTTCATGTAACATGAATCATGTTCGTCCAACCTCAACCTTAAAATGTATGCGTTGAACGCTATGCATTTTTCCTCTCCTCAATATCTAATTAAAGAGCTGCACAACTCCAACAATTAATTAAGTGTTGGAGAAGTATGAAAAACTAGAATCTCATTCTGTCAGACAGTAATCCACACAGCACACTCTATAAGTCTATCGTTCAGAAAATTGCTAGAGAAAAATCATTCAAGGCCAAATTTCATCTATTCTTTTAAAGGTTTCCTGTACTGCGTTCATTTGATTGCTTTATGGAAGCATGCGAAAGTGGTCTTGGCTGCACTAAATTGCGAACAATCAACTAAAGGGTGTTTAAAGGCAGAGTTGACTCGTTTTTAGTTCGTTGCGATGACGTGACAGAGTTAGAATGAATGTTAATGTTGGGAAAGAGAAGAATAGTTAATTATTAATTGCACACTTTATCCTCCTTCTACTAAAAACTTTTTTTCTTCTTCATATTAGTGTTAGGCAATATAAACTTTGGCGACTTTTTAACGAGAATCTGTTTGGTTTCTGAATCGCCTTCCTTTTGTTTTCCTCTTACTCTAGTATTATATTAACCGGTTAACCGGTATTATAATTAATAGTGGAATAGTTCAGTAGTAGTACAGTAACTGCAATGCATAATTAATGAGATAACGGTAATAGCTATATAATTACACACTTAATTATTCGAATAAGTTTGTTAGGTGTAAATATATAGCAAATATTTTTTTTCGTCCAAAATATATATTTTTCTGTTTCCTTAAGTGTATTTAAAATAGGTGTCATCGTTAATGACTGACTGATGTTTGTTAAGTTAATTGCAATAATTTAAACATAAAAGTATCTGCAGTTGCAATTGTGGTGAACATCGCTGCGCTATGTTTAGTTTGTAGCTTCAAAAAATAATTAGCATTCTTAAATACTTCCGATGTGTGTAACAGCAGAAAGGAGATTTGAGTAGTATACTGATAGCATAGATAAGTGTAATATTTCTTTTGAAGGTAGGTAGAGTGGATGTAGACGGGAGTATCTTTTGAGCTCACATAAAATGTTCTAGTTTTCTGAGGATGAGCAGGATTTTTCAACATGGTACAGAGTCAAAGGTGAAAGGTGTCTAGCGGCTTTGTTGGATTCAAAATGAGGAGGGCCAAAAGGAGAGAAAAAACAATGAGAGAAAACGACATTCAGAATGGAGAATTATTCTTTTTTTAGTCTATGCGATATCTACTTGTCAACGAGCAAGCACACACAACTGAATTTTAATTACAGAATAAAAGACAAATCGTTCCA
Organism: Cyphoderus albinus; assembly: GCA_021029165.1. Taxonomy (NCBI): domain Eukaryota; kingdom Metazoa; phylum Arthropoda; class Collembola; order Entomobryomorpha; family Paronellidae; genus Cyphoderus; species Cyphoderus albinus. The sequence goes on along the minus strand of VYYJ01001420.1, from coordinate 21,894 downwards.
CAAACATTATAAATATGATCATTAATTATATTATAATAATTACAATGACGAGATGGAAAAAATACTTATTATTTGCTGTATCAGATTTAACACTTTTCGATTCTTAATCGTGGTGGATTGTGATAATAATAAGTTCATTCGAAAATACGAATTACATACCTTCCACAACTTTGAAGCCGATCTCATTTGTTCTACTGAAACATTCGATTACACTCTAATTAAATTCGTACGTACGTAGTAGTAGTAGTTCACATACAGTAGATTTTAGAGTTCACACGTTCGCGTCACGTTAAAGATTGTTCACGTCTTAAAAATTATGTACATTACATTTAAGACATGCCTGTGGCAATGTCCCTGAATTAACTATCCAGAAGTTTCATCGAGACAACTGGCAATATTGACAGATATTACGATTTTTAAAATCTTTTTCTAGTTTTTACATGCATTCTTTAATCGTCCATTAAATAATTGTTTTACTCGTCACACAATAATGATAATGTAGTATAACGACAATTTAAAAGGATAATACGAGTATCCGTAAACTAATTTAATACAATACACTAAAAATAAAACTTTTTCTGCATAATTTAATTGTTAGTGGGGCGGTGGTAGTGTTTACTTGATTACCGGCAGATTGTAACACTGCACTGCATGTATACACACAATAGTAAATATTGACACTTAATTTCATTTTCTTCTCCCTACTTAGTTTTTCCCCAAAATTATAGAGCTATTTTATTTAGCTTTGCTGCATTTTTACTACTCACGTTTCACTTCTAAATTTTATATGTGGAATTTCATGTCGAACAAAACGAATTTCACGGCGATGATTTAAATGTCTTCTACTTAATGAACAACTTCCACATAATTTGCTGGATACAAGCCTACGCGACCGTCCTTTCTTCCTTTGCACCACCCTTGCTCATCTTCATCTTCCAACTTTTCAAACTCCTCCCCTGAAAATGCATTGTAAATCAAATTAGTAAGCAATTAAAAACAATTATGCAAATTCATTCGGTGTGTGCTTGTCAATTTACCCTGCTTGAAGCTAAGTTCATCATCTTCTGCTCCTTCATAATCATACAGGGCTCGAACAGGAATTCCAGGCTCACCACGATCTACCAAAGCGCCTTCGTTGTTCGAGTACTCATCCCACTCTTCCTCTTCAAACGGATTGCCTCGTTCCCCCTTACTAAATTCATTAAAGACGCCGACATTTAATTCAGACGACAATGAACATTCCTTTTTCATTTATTCATTACTAGACAAAGGTCTTGATTTTCTTTAATATCATACCCAGAGCCATTAGGTTTTATTTCTTCTTTCTCTCCTTTGCTTTGTTTATTGTTTGACTTGTTATCACCTCCTCCTCCATTTCCTTGGCCACCGCCCACGACAACACCGCCTCCGCCTCCATTACCGTTCGTTTTTGCTTTGACTGAGTTCACTTTTGTCATTTGCACTGGCTGCGGCTCCTGTGGACCTCCGGCCTAAATTAGGGAAGATATCATAATACCATAGCATCAAGTAATTAATACTCCCAAGAGTTTCGTGCCGTGGGCATCGATCAATATCTACAAGTTTTTCATAACAACCACCCGAAATTATTAACCAGTCCCCGCCAACTACTTTCTTATAAAAACATTTACTGCTAACTGCTCCGATAAAACCAATCTTTCTACACAACTATGCTCTACAATAGACTCATTTCCTTTAAAATGCAACACAAAAGAAACTATGCTTAGAACTATTGCAGTACGTTTATCAGTCAAACTACACACAACATAAATGCACACTTCCCACCCTCCCAAACCATTCCCAAGCACACACACTCCAAAGTTGAACTCCACCAAAATTGAAACGGTGGTTGCGATACTCCCGTTCACATAGCACTTACTTTAATCACAGCCCATTTATTAATCCGCAATGAAAAGTGGACGCCCGGGCCCACACTCTACTTTGACGGGGAGACTTATTACCTAATTATTGCTTTATTGTGTTTGATTACATTAAATGAGGAAAATAAGCCCACATTGAAAGCGAGGCAGAGCCCAGCCTTAGCGCACTGTTGTTACTACAAAAACCCTTGTGCTTCACTACATAAATGTTAGTTAATGTTATGATTATACTCCCGTATATCTAGCAGTAACCAGCAATACTTAAATTGAGCAATTTACCTTGTATTACAGTACTTATTATAATAGTCTACAGTTGAACCTTGGCCCACCAAACAAACCAAAGTCCAATTCAATTGGAAGAATGAAAAAAGCCCAAGAGAGTTTAATGCCTATTAGTTTAATAGATTCAGATTAAGAGTGTAGTTGAGGAGGGGAAATAAGTGCTTAGTTACATAAATAGAGTGAAATTAAATTTTTTATGTACAGAGGTGTCGGCCTAAACTAAATCTAAATTATTAAAGAGTTTAGACTTTAGAGAGAGAAAGAGACGCAGCACTACTTTTTGAAAGGATATTTTTTCTTTCGATTTCTTTTTACAATGCGTGAATTTTTGATAAAGTATTTTAACTGTGATCAAGCAGCAGATCTTACAGGGAGGTCATCCGACACAGGTTTTTGAGTGAGAAGAGTAATGCCGCCTGAAGGGACACTATCCTTTATCCTCGACTTTGTTATATCTCTAAACTCTTCCGAGTAATCCTTTACATAACAACACAACAACAGAACAAATAAGAGTAAACAAAATAAACAATAAATAAAATTGTATTAATAAACCATAATTGATTACGCTTCTTTAAAACTTTGGTTAAAGAGCATTCATTTTCATTCCAACAAAAAACTGTAAATTCTGATATTCCCAGTTTTACATTCTCTTCGTAAAACGGTTTTAAACGGATTGAAACATGCACCATTCGAAAATTAATAACCACTTTAAAAGATAATACCATCGTCATTAAAATAAAATCGTTAGTGCAAAAATGTTCCAACATGCGCCGCACGTGATTAAAAGAAAAGCGAAATAAAATATCATTCATCATAAGTATGTCAAAGAGATTTGCAAGGTTTCTATTCCGAGTCACAGGATTGAGTCACTCATAAAACAAAAAAAAGAAACAATGAAAATAAAAACGTCAAAAATTGATCATATCATAAAATTGTACAAGCAAAATGGAAAATGAAAAGAAAGAGGAATAAAAAATTAGCACCTCTCTTCATGCTTGACAAAATGACCGATTGCTTAAAAAAAGTTGTCCGTTAATCATTTGCTGGATTATGGATTATTATCTATATTTTGTGAATGATTTAAAAAATACGGACACGATACGACGTAGCTATGTTTTTAAAAGGGGGCTGATTTTGTTTGACAGGTGTTTCCAGATTACAGAGGTCATAGGTATTTACTGTTTACGATTGTTCATACATGAGCCATAATTGTGTCAATAATCCTCGACATTCCACACATTTCTTATCAGTATGTTCAGGTACGATAATACGCAGAGCATTTTGGGCAATTTGTGTGGAAAGGATTTTCTCTGTTTAGTTTCATTATACGCATTTCAACACACACAAACGAACATTGTATCTACATCTGATACCATTAACTTTGCTCATTTCCAATTTCCAGTAACAAATTGTGACAGATAACTGTAATTGCACAGACAATGGAATATTCCACAAAAATTACTGGGATTCATCAGAATGGAACGCACACCCCAAGTTTGCTACCAGACAAGGCGAGACATTCAAGAGAGACATGATGGTAATGAAAGTGGATATTATTAGGTGATGTAATTTACATTTATGCGGAGAAATGCCATAAGGGTGATGATGAAAGCAAGTTAAAAGCAGCAAGTACCTCGAATGTGGGCCAATTCATGGCCATATTGACACCGTGGTTGTTCGACCACCATTTCAGATCCTTCATATGATCCGCATTGCTGATTGTGTGGTAGAATTCCTCGTATATCTGTGGCAACCTGTAAAAAACGAGAAAAAACAAATGAAAATGAAACACGTAAAAAATTGGAAGTAGCAACACTTCAAAAGACCTATTCATAATGAAATTGTTTGTGGAGAGAGAAAAGTTTTTGATGGAAATTGACACTTGGTCATGCATTAGGGATGAGGACATCGTAACGAAGCTGCTTTTAGCCAGCTAAAGAGTAGATCACTTCGCATCGGAGAAAAACAAAGTATTTGCTCACATAAATATTTATAAGGCGAAGAGTGAAAATCGAAGGTTGATGGATGACGTGGAGAATGCTAATAATAATAAATAATGTCGTGAACTACAAAGACAGTGTTGAAAAACGCTTACTCTGGTTTCTCCGAGATGTTAATACACTTATGGATTGAGAACATGGCTTCCTTGAAGAATTTGAGCCGTTTTGCCTCCATTTCTTGGCACTTGTCAAACACGTCACGCATGTCTTCAATGTATTTAGGATTGTACGCCGTGATTTCTTGCAATGCACTCTCGTATTTCTCTCGTGTCTTTTGAACTTCCTCCTTGCTCTTGGCGACGCGATCCTGGAGCTTTTTCACCTGCGCATTCAGTTATTCGAATTACCATGTTTCAATTATTGTGATTGAACATATTGTCAACACATTGGACAAAGTAGACGGTGAACATTCACAGTCATGTGATTGGTACTCACTTGATCTGGCGAAAGGGACGTATCACTCGTCGCGTTGCGCTCCAAGTTCAGTGCAGACTTCTCATTTTTACATGCATTGTGATAGTCAGCCTTTGCCTTGTTCACCTTTGCTAGTATCTTTGCCCAGGGCTTTTGAACTTTTTTGAACAAGTCTTCCATCTCCTTTCTTTCTTTCAGGCTCATCACGTTCTATGTGTCAAGATAAAATAACGCATCAAAAATGAGACCCCTCCGTAAATCATTTTACTCGACAAAATGCATTGATAAAATGTTAAAAGTTCAATTTTTGATTTTCTGCTCACTTTGTGGTAGGTTTCTTTTTGCCACCCACGAATTTGTCCAATAACATCATTCTGGAGGTCATCCTTGATTGTGTTGTGGACATCATACAAACGGTCAGACTCGACAAGAACACCTTTCCAGGCTGCCTCTGTGGTCCCGTACTCGGGGCCCTTTTCAATTGTATCTGCCCATTTTTTCGACCATGTTTTCAGGTTCCGCGCGTAGGCCTTCTCAATTTCTGCTCTCTCTTGAACTAACTGCATCAGGTCATTGCACAGTCTGTGCCCATCTTCAATTCTTTTTGTGGTTCTATTGAAGTAATCCAAATATAATTTTTATAGAACCATTTTGAATTTGCATTCGTTTTGTATTTTCTCCGCAAAAAGTAGGAAATAGTTGTCCGAAATTACCTTTTATAATTTCCAGGCTCCCAGAAGGAGTCGCTGGATGCAATTAGCATCCCATCTTCACTGTGATGAGACATACTTTCAGTCACCTTCATGGTTCACACAAAGAATAATAAAACCATACAATCAAAATCACAAATGAATAGTTTTTTTTTCACCGCAAACTAAAAAAAAACTTTAACGGCAAAGACGGTTTTAAAACTTAGCACGTCGAATATTGATAACACTGCCAAATCACAGAGCGGCTACCACCACAACACTTGAATGCTTCATAAACCGTTAGTTATTGTAACTAAAAAATGCTCATTTGATGAAGACAAAAATTTGAAACAATTTATTCTCTCTTTTCCTTGAAAGTAGGTATGCAATGCGCCCGCGCACTCAACTAACTCACACAATCTCACACAAAAGTATTCAAACCAACTCGTTAACGCAGAGAAAAACCTTTCAAATTGGAGTTAAAAGTTAACGAATCTCCTCATCACCACGGTATCATTAAAAGGAAAAAAGACACGAAAAGTTATTTAGGTAACCTCTCTCTCTCCCATCGCCTCGCTCACACACAAAAATGCTCAACTTTAACTTAACTGAACCCAAAGGCAAGAGTAAACTAGTAAACGCAGCTCGCAGCGAGCACCTAATATCCGTCCGTTCAGCAAAGAACGAAATAGTGGACTAAAAAATGTTACTCCTCAATCTACAACCAACATCGCTGGCTTCCCCCACCCATGAGTAATGAATGATGAGAAAGATAACAATCGCAATTTTCTGTTAGCTACCAACCAACCACTTTTTAACTAACTACGCTCACTTTATGCATGCATGCACGATCGTTCTGAAAATCATGGTAAATGCTTTGATGATGCTGCTGCTGATGATGATGAAAAAGGATTAAATAAAAAGGATAAACCCCACACGTACATATTACATGCATATTTAAATTATAATAAAAATATACAAGATACATATTAAAATGAATGTGAGTGGTAAATTAATACCTAAGTTAACTTAAATATCTTGTTATGCGTTTCTTTCTTTCAATTGAATTGAATGCACAAAAAAAACTGGTAAGGAACACAAAACGATGATGACTATAGGACGGCTTTTTTATTATTTCATGTTGTAATACTGCATTAAGTGTTAAGTTAAGGCAATGGTCTCCCCAACAAAAACCCGTATCAACAGTCATGTTCGTAGCTACATACATTATTACATACAAGAGCGAATGCAACTAGCTGAAAGAAAAAAAAGAAAAAAAAACTGATTCTTTAAACAATTTTTGCGATAAAACTAGCTGCTCCCGTTGTGCTCATCATCATGATCATTCATGACCATCATCTTTTCCCCAGTCAGTCAAAGTCATAGGCCAAACACAAAAAACAGGCAGATAGTTAATAAATACGATGATGATGTATGAATTGAATTGTGTTTGTGCGAGCATTCCGTTTTTTCCTATAGACGATGATTATTGTGTGCAATTTAGTTAGTTGCTATTTTTTGCATGGTATTATCTTTTCCTCCTACAACAAGGCATGACGTGAGGGTTAAATTGTTTTTGTTATTGTATTAAACAACCACTGCTAACATAATATAACATTTTTGTTCGAGAAAAAAAATACGCCGAATGCGAATAATGAATAATAAGAAGATGTAAGTTTGTGTGTTAAGTTCACCACTACTGTAAATAAAAATTGCGAGTCTGTTGGGCGATGGGGTTGATGTTGGATATCTGGTGGGATGGGGATGGGATGATGAGCAGAGGTGACTCTGAATTCAGCTACCTACAACTTTATTACTTAACCTTTAACTACTGAAAAAAACGTCTGTTAAATGATGACGAAGCTGATTTATCTGATAGTATTTTTTGGACGGTTCGCTTACTCGCTGCTCAACTGTGATTTACTTGAATAATCATGGTAATAACAACATTAACGATGAAGTAAAAATGAATGATGTGTGCAGATTTTATTTTATGCTGATTTGATCATCTCACCACCAACCATCATACTTGCCTGTATTGTACTCACTGTTTAACTAACGCGCAATAATAGTAATAATAGATTAATTATCATTTCTATATATTCTCTAGGTTACTTCTATTTTTGTTATAAATGCGCAATGCCAAATCCCTAAATACCATGAGAGAACGAACGGAACCACCTGGCTTACTTGGCTTGAAATAAAACATTAACAACGTTAAATGCTATATTTAATGTAATATTTTTGGCGTTTACCTACACGCATGCCTTACATAAAGAAATGTCAGATAATACAATTCATGTAGTAACAAGGTAGCGTACTCCTTTTGCCCTCGAGGTTATATTACGTTAAACATTCATACAGGAGAATCTTAGAAAGGAATTAACAAAAGTCCTCTTCCGCAAAGCCCACCCACCCACACACTTTTCGATTTTCAAAAAATAATTAAGTATTCAACTGTTTCTCAATTGTAGGAAAATGATGACAGGACACGATAAAAATTCCCTTTTGTTGCAAGATTTTTCCTCGAGATTTTGACACTGTCAATGTCAAACATCGTCTGACAGCCCATTTAAAGAATCAGCAAATTTCTGCATTTCATTAAAAACATAAAGAAATTCATCAACAACTACCAACAGAACAGATGCTCGTACATTACCATTAGCATTAAACTGTGTTACTACAACGAATTTAGATGAATCATGTATATAATATGCGGGGAAAAAGGTTTGCAAAATTGAAATAAAAAATTCGCAAAGTAAATTTAAATGCACTGCGTAATGCATTTTCAAACCTGATGATTCCTAACAGACCGACAGAAGTTGAATCAGTGAATCGTGAAAATTGTAAGTTACGCTGGTTGAATACGTTTATTTGCGCGTTAATAAATAGATTCATAAAAATAAAATGCGCTATCGCTTTTTCAATAAACGAGCTTAAAAAATGCACACTTGCACATAAAAATGAAGCACTTAGCTTAAAAGACGGGTTGAATTTATGCTTAACAAACAACTAAAAGAACAACTTACGTTGATTACAATTTGAATAGTCGAAAACCTGGTCCTTTTTAGTGAGCAGGCGAAAAGGGTAATAAAAAAGATAATTTGACTTACATTATCATGTTTGATGATTGTATAACATTACATATTTATTCAATTTTACTACCGATATTTTTGTGTTTATTTTCAAAATACCAGTCTGTGCATCACGCGTGATAGCCGTGGTAATACAATAAAATTAAGAAAACCAAATTAATTAGCACAAGCTATCATCATCGACATCATCATCAATCACGAAAAATAAGACAATCAACGTTGTTGCATGCTGCATGCAATTGCCTTTGTGTTTATTATGCACTTGCACTGGAGAGGAAGAGAGCTTGAGAGAGAAGGAAGTGAAACAAACGAGGAGAATAAATCTTTATGATCACTCACGATCAACTGCAGACTGCAGCTCTTCTTCGTACTTGATTTTGAGGGTCAAATTGAGGAAATAATTAAGAAAAATGCAAGTAATACTACCACCATAATAATTCATATAAGGGGTGTCCCAGGTTTATTACAATTTTTAGTTTCATATAGTTTGGCCCATCAAACAGTTTATAAAAATATTCATTGCTTGTTGTAGCTATTACTCAAATCAGTGTTTGACCGGCTTTCAAAATAGAATTTATCCCGTGGCAGATTCATTCCGTGTCATTCAATCATTCAATATAGTCGTAACTGTTCAAGAATCTTGGACCAAAATGCAAGACGAAAATATGTTATGTTATGTCAAATTCAAAATGATGTGAGAATTCATATAAATTAAATTTCAAAGCTTTATTACATTACATTACTATCGTTGTCATTTCAAGTGCTTTCGTGATTGAATGAAATCGAGTGAAAAATTCACAAATTTATAATAATAATTTATTATTATATTCATAATAAACCTGGGACACCCTTTACCCTTTATGTAGTTTAGACACTTAAGTCGAACTGAAAGGGAAACCAAAATTAAAGTAAAGTAAGGCATTGGTGCACTCAACTACAAATTCAAAAAGAAATACTCTTAAAACAATTTATTACGGTTCAATAAGCTTAACTCTCAATCTCAGCATCTCTGATTGCTCAACTTCCTGCCGACTTGAATAAAATAAACAAACGTTAACCAGAAGACCTTTAGATATCAATCAGTAGATCAGCAGTGCATTAACAAGAACTTAACTTCAGGACAATCACAGTCAATTGAGCACAAAAAGTTTTAACTAACTACTGACATTGGTCGCAATCACAATGCAAGCGCCATATGTATGTAAATATGTATCTATGTACTTTATGAATGAATACTAAATTGCTCTGGATATTCCAAGTGATATTCTAGACGTAGCAGAGTCAACATTTTTATTTGATTCCCATGCCATGGGATAATTAAATTTAAAAGTTTAATTAAAAAGCACGAACCAAACATTTAAATATAAATTGAATCAGTAGAAAAAATACTCACGCGTCCAACCAGAACCAGAGATGTTTGAGAAGAGGAGGATTCAGGAAAATGTGTAAACCAAGAGAGAATACCAATTCACAAAATGTCACCAAGTGTCCTCTCAAGCATACTTCAGTTGATGAATTAAGTGTCACCAATAAAAGTACGGCATTGGACATAAAAATATTCTGCTCAGAGGTCTGAACTTCCTTCCCAATTCCTTTGATTTAGGCTAGCTTTTCACGGCAGAGACATTTAATATTACGCTTTTCCTCACTTCGGAATTGGACCAGACAGTAGTGGCGTCTTTGTTCATAGATAAAATATTGAGGTGATTTGGCTGGCATTATGACACTCAAGATAATGTTCAAGTGTGACACATTAATTAATCTTTTTATGCATGGCGCAACTGTGTCAAGGTGACATTCTTTCTTCCTCATAATTGACCCATGTCGGGCGGTATTGTACAAAACAAATAATCAAGAACGTGATTTTTATCAGAAATCAAACAATCACAAAATGTTTTTTAAAGGCTCATAAAATGTCTCATTATCCTTTTGGTGTCAAACTCCTTTCATAAAGGAATCAGTCATCGGCATCGGTAGGTAAAGTCATTAATTTGACACATTCACTTTGACTTATGACGCTGGTTCTTCGTTAATACAAGACGTATCTCAATTAATCTCACATGCTTTATAGTTTAGACGTAAATGAGTCAGGTGCATCGCACCACGAACAGAAAATTAGTTTAGGCTAATTGCAGTGTACTGTACAGTAACAATTACACGGCTTAACCAGTCACAGTAATGCAATGTAGAACCAGTGTGAAATTAGGATTAGTAAACAGCACTGGCTTGGCTTAAATAGGCGAAAAACAAGAATTTTCGTTTCGAGCAGCAATACGAGGTAAAAATAATTTTTACCAGTTTCAATGCCTACTCGCTGCTCCACATCATACTAATCATAACGATTCAAAAATCCATTTACTTTACACATCTGTGATATTCTCATCGAATCATCATCATGTGGTTGTGGGTATCATTGTCGTCATATAATAAATGAAACAAAATTATGAAAAGACAGAGTCGGTAATTTTTTGCTTTGCAGCAGATCTCATCGACCACAATCACAGAGAACAGACAGAAAGTACGGAGATGAGGTACACGAAAGTTTTACTTTGCTTCGCCTCTTGCACTTGTTTGCTTGTTTCTTTCTGCTCCTATGATGATGATTAAAAGACAAAAATACAGAAACGCGAATCGGGACGAAGTTGATGCTTGATGATGATGATGATGATTTAAAGGATCCTCTTCAATTAAAATATTATTTCGCGAAAAAATGCGAAAGCAAAACGGACTCTGTTGTCTCTTCTATACGTAAGAATCTTGGTCTATTATTCTGCAAAGACAAAGAATGTTGTATTGCAGATTGAGCAGCAGCGAAGCGCCCGTGAATTTTTAGAAGTGAGTTGATGAAACAGGAAGAATGAGCCACTCGGTCACGGTCATCAGCTAGCACTGCCACTGTATTTACAACAATTGCACTCCAACTCCACTCTGTGTATTTAATGTAAGGTACACAAGTGCTGGCGAAAGTCAGTGAACCAGTCAAAAGAAAACTTTTCAGTTTCAGTAGTTAAGTTGAACAAAGCTCACTCTCGGAAAACAGTCACAATGAGTTAAATGGTAAAACTTGACTTAAGTCACATCATCGAACCAAGACTCATTGGTCTTTGTCGTAGCGTAGCAACGCACATTTAAGTATGTAGGAGAAAAGATTTTGGCATTTCTCTGCCGTGAGTGAGTGACTGACTGACTGATTTAAAGAGCACAGCAAACAAATAGAATGAGCAATGAATTAGAATAAATGAAATGGTGATGATAATGATTGAAAATATTGAGGAGGCAGTATTTGGTTGCGGTGAGGAGGTTTACATTATTTTCTCTCTGTCGTTTCATTCAGTGTCTCTGCCTATGACTGGCTCTCGAAAAACAGTTCTTTTCGATAATCTTTCTTTCAGTCTCAATAAGGATGATAATGATGATGATGGGTGACGCCGTGCGGTAGTTTTTTTTACCTTTTTCTTGTACTCCTCACTCACTCACAATAATCGGACTACGTGTCTACTGTGTTGAAAATTGTTTTCGAATTTTTATGATTATCATGTTTTTTCTTTGAAAACGGGGCGTGCTTGTTTGTACGAAGACGATCGTTTTCAGTTGTCTTCTCTCGTTACTCTCCCTCCTCTCACACTTATCTAATTGTACGTATGAGAAATGACGAGCGAAGTGTTGATGATGATGAAGTGACGAAGAGAAAGATGAATTGAAAACTCCTATTTCATTACTTATGAATCTTCTGTGTGCAGTATGTCACTCTAAAATAAGCTTCGCACTTAAACAAAAATACTATTTTTCAGACGAATATGTACAATTTTATCGTCTACTAAGGAAAGAAATTAATCATGAAATGTACAGGTAGTATTTTTGTCAAACAACCACACACAAAGAAAAAAAGAAGAAGAAATCGACAAAATGGAAAGAGTGGAAAGACTGTGAAATCGAATGATAAAAAAACTAGATTTTTACGACTTTTTTTCTCTCTCTGTGTATTTTTATTTTTGTTGAGGAGGAGGAGGAGGACACCTAACTCAAAATATCAGCTCAGGTAGATAGACATTAGAGACAATAATGATAGTAATAGCAGGAGCAAGTAAGTGAAGTAAAGTAAGTGCAGAAAGAAACCTTAGAATGCGCGAATGAAAATGTCTCTTCCCTTTTCTTTCTATTCTAATGCTATTATTATTCGTCCATAAAAAATAGAAATATCTAAACCATGTCGTTGTTTGTCGCCTTGTCCTCTCCTTTCCTTCGCTTGTCATAATTGCATTATTATTATTAGAATTCGCATATTGTTCAACAGTAGTAGAAAACTACTGCACACCTACGAAACCATACTCAACGTACCATCTACTTATTTACCCATTATATTTTATTTGATTTGATTGCCGTTGTTGTTGTATGTACACAACTAAAATATACATTTCACTATTTACCATTTAAACCCTTTTTTCCTACTTTGACCATTCAATTGAGTTTGCAGAAATTCGCTTGCATTAAATATTACTGCAATCAGCAAATGTATCGCTACATTACGTACATTGCAATTACAAAGGGTTTCTTGTAGACAAGCCCAAGAAATAGAAATAGATAAGAAGACGCACACACGATAATAGTAATGATAATAATGATAGTAATAGTAATAATAGTTATAGTTAGTAGTAATAATATAGTGTCTATGGCACACTACATTTATTCTGCTTTGCTTTTACTTACTTTTTTTACTTACTGCAGCACATTTAATGTATTTTGGTAGTAAAGTGGTTTTTTCCTCAATTTTTGTTTGTGTGTGGTTGTTGTGCGTATAGCAGATTTTTTAAATTAATATTAAAGTAGTAGTGGTAAACAGCGTGTAAAACAAACCTTGTTCCTCTTCACCATAATAATAGTAATATTTATTAAACAGCACTACATTCGATCGAGGCTCGGCTCGACGTAGTCGCCCAAGAAGTCGTCGAGTGAAACGAAACCAGAAGGGTTTTCAATTTCAAATTCAACTTTTATAATAACTTGACTTTCTGACTTAACTTTGAATCACTCTTCAACTCACTTCACTTCGATTACTTCTTTCGTTCTTGTACGTACACCACAGCAATCAATTCACATTTTATTTAACTTCTCAACTCAAACACAAACCCTCAACCTGCTCTTTGCCTTGCTGTTCCGAATGTACCGTTTTTTCAAAGTAACTCGATTCAGCAGTAACCAGGTCTGTTTAAATGCTATTTTTCACTGTTTAAGTTGTAGTAAACAGAAGAAAACAGAAAAGAGTTTCAAACGACGAAAAGGGTATCGCTCAGCTCACTGCTGCTTGCAGCTTACGATGACGATGATTGATTTTGTGTTATGGTAGAAGTAATAGCAATAACAACAAAAACATGACGAGAGGCTTCGCTGATGCTTCTGCTCATAGAGCTCATGATAATTTTCTCTGCGAATCCTGTAATGTAATGGAATACCAGCCACCAATGTTCTGAATGTTCCCGTGTCGTCCAAGTAAGTTAAAGCCGTTGTTGGGTTATGTTATGTAGTTGTAAAGTTCAGTTGTACAGTGCAGTCGCAGTGTTGGCTGTTCATGGCTGTAAATGCTGCGGCAGCAACGGCAATATGCAATGCAATGAAATAACGCTAGAAAAATGGTAATTCACAAAAGCATAAAAAAGAGACTTTTTCTCGCCTTCCTTCCCCTTTTCCTTTTGCCATGCATCGTTTTCAAGCTGAACAGAAGAGAGCAACTAAAAAATGCCGAGAGGTATTAAATCTAAAAATGAACGACTCGACTACTGACTCAGTAGTACTGAGCGAAGAGAACCACTTCAACTCCACTTGCATTGCTAGGCGACGACGATGGGGTTTGGATGTTTGTTACGTTCCTCGCATGTTCGTCTCGGTACTTGTTCCATTCCATCGTGGCGACTCCTCCAACTCCAACCGTGTGTATGTAATAGTAATATTATTGTTATTATTATTATTATTATTATTATTATTATGCTCGTCTTGTGAACACGCAGTGAACAATACATTAACATTTTCTCTTCATTTTTCCTTCTCTGCTTACATTAGCTCTGCGCGTAACATAATAAGAGAATGGACACGTAATAACATAACAATCGTGTGATGCGATGCCAATATTTTTCATGAAGAACAAGCGGAGATGAGGGAGGAATGCACAGTTGCCACTATCCGTCCGTGGTATACTTTTCTCTCGCAAGTAATAAGGCACAAAGAGAGAACAGACACAGGTTTTAAAGTTGAAATCAAATGAAAGAAACGTGCCGAGCCTACATTAACCATAAAGTGGATACGGAGGTATGTCATTCCATTCCATTGTGCTTCTGCTTTCCGTCTATCTTCCTCTTGTCTACATAAACCACTTTTACCAAAAACCAAGCGCATCGCGGCGATGGCAATCATACTTTTCGTTTGTTTGTTTTACCACTATTCTGCTATGTACTTCGCGTCGATTCTTTCTTTTCGTGTCGATAAAATGGCCAACTTCTTTCATCGTTTGTTTTCTCACTTAACTTGCATCATTCATGATTGAATCTAGATTTTCGCTAAAACACTCAATTCAATTCAATTCTAAGTGTTTCCCCTTTGCTTTATGTAGTTCAAAATGAGATGAGAGCATTTATTATCAGCTTAATAGCACAAAGAGAAGAATGAGCGAAGAAGCAGAGCAGAGTCCTTGAAGTCCTTTTTTAGTGAAAGACAGAACACTCATGAAAGGAAAACTGTAACAAAAAATTCTCATCGAAAACATGTTGGTTCATGTAACTAAAAGTCGAAGGCAATGCACGCAATGGTAAGTGGTGGAAGAATAATGGCATGGGCTTGCTTAGTGAATGTGTGTGCCAGGCCAGGACAAGGAGTGGAGTGGAGTTAAATTTAAGTTGTATGGTTGGAGGATGTTTGTTGATGAGGAGGTAAGCCAACCGTTGCATAGCATGAGGCATGAGCAAATGCCTTGCTCGACTTCGGTGTTCGACCCGTTTTATTCCTCGTCGGTGTTCCTTTTTCTGCGTTTTTGTTCTCTTCTCTTTGTGTCCTTCTCCTCAAACTTCGGATTCTCGGTGCCGTTTTTAGGACCAGAGTGAAAAGGTACATACATTGCATTGTAGGAATTCATAGCTTCTAGAACAGATATGATTTCGTAATATCCAACTTTGTTACTGAGAAAAGAAAGCGAAGTAGAACTTTTCTGGTGGCATTAAAATCCTTCCTGCATGTTCATGTTCTTGAAACTCGATGTGGCTGTGACTGAGGTTTCAATGCTGAATGTAACACAACCAAGACTGTGTTAGAAATGCATCGTTTGGTTTCGTTATGTACCTGCCGACCGTTTTACTGTGTAGTCAACTGCCAAACTTTTAGATCGTGGCTGCGGTGATGATGATGCTTGGCTTCTGATTTTTACTACCCTTTTTCCTCTAGATGGAATGGAAAATGCTTACTTTGTTGACCATGGCACATGACCGGAGATTTATACGAAACGAAGCAGCAATGGCAGAGCAATTTTATTTTTTGCACAAAAGGAATTTTACGGTAATGATGATAGTTGTGCCGTGATGTGATGCAAAATGCTTATTGCAAAATCCGAAGCCTGGTTATTGCTAAATTGCCATTCGGAACATTATCTCAAGCGAATTTGATAGGAAGAGAAGAATCAAAAATAATTCATGAGCGTAAAAAATTTTCCCATGGCATGGGACGACGCTCACTCGGCTCGCTAACTCTTATGAAGACTCTGAGACTCTGTCTGTAGATAATGATTTTAAAATTCAAAATTATGATTTGATGGTTTTGAAACTGCTGATTATTTCGCAATCAAAAAGAAGCATAAAGAAAACAGTTGTTCAGCTTTATTTATACTTCGGATTGAAATAATTTTTATGTTCCTAGTTGCCGATTTGAATTTAAAATACGAAATCCTCGTATTTTGTTGGATTCATTCTTGCCAAAATCTGCGCCTTATGATGAATGAAAGTACTCTTCTCTTATGTAAAATTGACGAATCAATATCAAGACCCTGTGTTGCAATTGCAATTGCATGACCTGGAATTAACTACAAATAACCATATTACATAGATCTATTTGTTACCATATTACAAATCCTACTCAACAATTTTCCCGGATTTCGACGTAAGAATCAAAATTATTTTAAAGCACCCATCCCTATTCCTAACCCTACGACCTAGGTAGTTAGTAGCTGCTTTCCTTTTCATATTTCATACAGCAGAATTCAGTATTGAGAAATATTTCAAACTCTTTGTTAATGAATTTCATCCATTTCACTCTGAAACGATCAGAGTTTCATAGCAATATACTTCTCAAAGGACCAATTTGAGAAGCGCCCAATACATTCGCCTTTTCAGAAGCATTTATAGTTTGCTTGTTACCAAACCCATCATTACGGGGCATTATGATTATGACATTTCTGACTGCATTTAATTTGGATTTTGGAATGACGATATTGTAAAACACAGTGGGACATTTGGGTCTGTTGAAAAGAAGGTATTTTGGATGAAGCAAATAGGATGCACAGCACAGTTGAACCTTAATGCAACGCAACTTTTTATAAACATAAATAATACTTGAATAAAGTGTCAACGGATAATTCTGGTGGTGTAGATTTAGACACAATAGGCATAATTTACTGCAAGTTGCAAGCAAGGATGTATGAGATGTGATCGAGTCCAAAAGTTCGTCGGAAGAAATTCATATTATCAGATAAGCTAAACAGCAAAGTGTGCATTTTGTTTTCGCTTTATTAAAAACCTGCCGTTACCCGAACCCACTCAATTCTATCTTGAATCTTGTCTTTTCTCTCTTCTTCAATGAAACCTACATCGACTGCATTTAAAGCGCAAAATTGCAAAGAATGCAAAGCAAAGTGACATTCGCAGCGAGAGTGAACATGTGATCTTTCTGCTTTCTTCTGCTCACCATTTTACTACTATCGAAAACCCGCTTGCCTGCGCCTGTCACCTTCCACCTCAACGAAACAATATTCTCATCCATGACGTTCATAATAGAGACCAAGAAGACCATGAGAAAGAGAATTCTCATTTACCAAGTTCACGAAATATTTCGCTTTATACTACGGCACAGCAGTAATTTCCTTGAACAACGTCTGTATTGTATCATGTGTTGTGCAAGGAAAAGGCAAAGCATCATCAGGAAAAGAGAAAAAGTGAAGGCCACCGAAACAAAACGGAGGCTTTTGTTATTATCAACTGTATCCTCCTGATGCGAAAATAAAACATTCGAAACATGCAATACCTCCCTCCGAGTTGACTCTGGCTTGGTGTAATGTAATTCTAGAAAGAAAAAGAAAAAAAGCAACATTCTTGTTGACGAAGAAGGGGCGAAATCTAATACAAATTCAAAACTGCTTCGCTGCGCAAAGAGCAGCTTTTCACTAGGTGAACTTTTCACCTTATCATGCAGGAACAACCCATGTGCATCTGCTACTACTACTTAATATGCAACACAAAACATTTTTTTTTTGCAAATTACGCAAATAAGGACATCCAAGATTTATTATGCCTCACTCAACCAAACTCTCAACTCCATTCATCTATCGTCGATATCCGCGTAGGAATTCATTTACCACGACACCAGCTATGCTAAGAAACATTAACCGCTGCAGGTACCGAGAAAAAAATCATTAATTTTCCTTGCATTTTTGCCTTGGTCACGTCATATCAACATTTGCACACCACACCATCGTTCTTTTTCTTTATGAATCAGGACAACCTGCACCCACTAGCGTTATTTCATTTATTTACTAAATCACCTAGAAGGCGCCTAGAAAGCATATGTTTGTTCGTCTGCACATTTTATCTACACAACACATGTAACATGTTTTGCACCTAAATCATCTGTATATCGTCACGCTTTTAAATGTAAATGCAGCTAAATTTGATTTTGACGTTTAAACTTCACCCAGTGTTTATAAATCACTGTTTTGTTAATTTAGGTGGATAACCCAACTATCAACTATCCGCGAGCTTCATAAATCTACAAGCTGGGAATTTGTATTCTGGGATACACTGGAAAGGTTCCTTGAGGCCCTTTTGTTATCTGAATTTTCAAAAGTGTGAATCACAGTGTGGGACTATGAGTTAACAGCGGAGTTTGAAGACTAATTTTTCCGTTGGAGTAGAACTAATTTTCAACTAGCGACGACTTCGCAATGTCGCTGTCACTGACACCGAATTGTCCACCAGGAAGTGCTATAGGTGCTGGAAATCCATCCTGTTCCAAAATGACGTTGCCATCAGGCGTAAGTTCTACCCCCGTTGCGATTGGGGGGACTCACTCCATCGCAAATTCCCATTGCAGTATCAGCAGTCAGTGTGGTGCAGGAGCACTGGCGCCTATTATGGAAATCCGTGAAATGACTGGATACTGCAATTTACCCGACAAATACTGGACACACCATCATCCTGGTCCATCATCAGTGGTGGCTGGCAGCAACGCCCGCCATTCTTCAGTATATCCTCCAGTGTTTTACACGCCACCACCACCTCCACCGCCCCCTCCGCCTCCAAGCTACTCTTCATCCACAGCAGTGCAGGCTTCAGGAGTGTCTTCTGGAGTGCCCCCGTCTTCAGATTGGAGTTGTCCACCACCACCCCCAAATCCACACGCAGACTCGTATCCTCACTTTTTATATTCGCAGTACCCAAGTCAGCACGACTACAGTAATTTTTTAACTATACCAACGAGTTGTTATGAGACAGATATAATAATGATGGGTGCTGGACCGCCACCTCCACCGCCACCACTCCATGCGTCTGCCAGCGGAGCTACTTATGACGCCACCCATCCGTCATCTCATCAGTCCATCTCGAACTCCTTTGTGTACCTGCCACCACCACCACCTTTAACCTCATTTGAAGGAATACTTAGTTCTTCTACAACTACTCCAACTATTACTACAGAGAAAGCAGTGTCAGAAAAAACTATGCTTCCTTCGCAAATTTCATCACCTCTCTCGTCTACCACCGATTCGTCGTCCAGTGATTTGGAAGAGGACGACCGCCATGTGATAAGCATTGAAGACGATGAGAATGAAAACGATAATACCTCCGTAGAAAGTGAAATATCTTCACCCGATCTCGCAAGGTGTGTCCTGTGCAAAAAGACAGCAGCTCCCCTCTTAATGCCGCCGACCGCGTCCTCACCTCAGCTTTCAAAAATCCTGGAGAACATAGATGACTCGGAACTGGATATCTCTGTGTGCTCCGGCGACATTGAAATTGGAGGAATTGAAGATGAAATGATTCAACAAGTGACAGAACAGCATCAGTTGAACTCGTGCAGAATCACTTTAAGAAGACTGGCTCAGCTTGTGGGGGTCCCCGTTTCTCAGCTTGCCCTATCCCCTGACTATGACCCAAAGTCGGATGAGAATGAGTTTGCCGTACTTTGTACAAAGTGTCTCAAGATTGTTGGGATGGCGGAGTCCCTAGATAAGCAACTCACATCGGTGCTAGACTCTCTTCGTCAAACATTGAATACTCCTATGCCAGAAGTTCAAAATCCTTCATTTTTATCATCCGTGGCTACGCAAACTGACATCAATGATCTCGCTCATGAAAATGAAAGTAGACATTGCCCAGAAGGAAAGCTCTTCAGAACAATAACCATTTACCTAAATAACAACACCAAGGAATCTCCAACCCCAAGAGAAACGACCACGCAACAGGAGCCTACTCCAGAAAACGTTTCTCCCGTCACAAAAGAAAATCTAACTGAATTCTTCCTTTGTCATTTTTGTGGTAGTAACTTCACTTGTGGAAGAAACCTTGGAAAGCACATCAAGAGACACCACAATGCTGACTTCCCTCTACTTCATAGAATATCCTGTGATAGAACAAATTGTGGACAAACGTGTCCGGACAATGCGGCGCTTCAAGTTCATATGCGAAGTCATACAGGAGACAAGCCATATTTTTGTGGAAACTGTCTCAAATTGTTTTCAACAAAGTCAAACCTGACCGCTCACACCAAGTCTCAAACATGTCAACCTAAAAGTCCCCCGACCCCATCGGAATCCGTATTGGCGCCACCCTCAGACATTCCAATTGACCTAGATCCTCAGTCTAATCTCCCTGACCTAAATCAAGATGAGACTGGCAGCAACGGCAAAGTTGAGTGCAAAAATTGTGGATTAAGATTTAGGACGATGGCAAAACTGCAGAAACACACGATGGCAACATGCAGCAGATCTAAGCTCTTCGAATGTAAAGTATGTGGTCAGATATTCGCGAGAAGAAGCGAACTCAGGGTCCATGAAGTTGTTCACACTGGAGTCAAATCTTTTCCATGTGACATCTGCGGAATGACATTTACAACCAGGGGGAATCAAAAGGTTCATACGAGAACACATTTCATGGAGAAGAGATTCAAATGTCAGCACTGCACCAAAGAATTCACAAGAAAACTGACTCTTCAGCAGCACATAATCAAGGTGCATAATAAGATGACTGAAGACTAAAATTTGAATATGTATCCATGTATAAAACAGTCAAATTATGTACAACGCTTTGAACTGCCTAGACTAACGAAGACAACTTTATGTGGTCGCTAAGTTTAAAAAGACAAAAGACAATAATGTTTCAATCTTATTGGTTGCTTAATTTTTTAATAAACTATGTGCATAAGCAACATTGCAATTTAATAAAATAATAATGTGGCTTACCGTCAACGAACCGACCATATTTCATCGCTTTTATATTTTTATCTGTAGCAACATTTCCTTCACAAGCTGCAACAGAAATAATTCCAGAGACTCATTTTTCAATCACGTATAGTGAAATTGGAAACTGCTGTGCAAGCATTGTCAATTCAGTTATGGGAAAAGCATTTGAAAACATGTTCGTCGTCTTCCGGTTCGTAAACGAGGGAGAGTCGATTCTGGAGGTTGTAGAGAAAATAAAATCATGTCAAAAAAACACTAAAGCGGTAACGACAAAGATATTTTATCATCTGACGAAACAACATCATCATTTCCTGTTTGCAAATGCAGATTTCCATTTCATATCGTCATTAAAAACGCTTTACACGGAGAGATATTTGGAGAAAAATCGTTCCCGACACAAAGTTTTTCTCTGCAGATATTGAATCGATAAAAATTAGCAAAATTTGTACCGAAATTTATGAAGGAAAAACGAAACGTATTCAATTTGTTGTTTGATTGAAATACATATGTATTTCAGTATATATATAAAGATAAAAATATGCATTCACTACACATTGTAAAAATGATTTCCAACTTGTCACCATGCCTAGATGTTGTAACTAACTCCTTTATTAATTAATTGCTCCATCAATTAATGTTTGACCATGGGAAGTCACATTCTTTAATTATTGAAACCGATTATTAAGGAAATCTTTAAAAACAATATTTACAGCTTAAATATAGCTTATACAGGGTGTTTGGTGAGGTACCCGCAATATTTTGCACATCGATTTTTGAGGCAATTTTAAGCTAAAATCATTCTTTGCACTTTTT